>RJWT010006262.1:0-29469 GCA_004365215.1 Cuniculus paca
TTTATTTATTCTTTCAAAGAACCAGCTCTTTGATTCGTTGATTCTTTGTATTGTTTTCTTAGTCTCAATTGCATTAATTTCTGCTCTGATCTTTACAATTTCCTCCCTTCTTTTGGCTTTGGGTTGGGCTTGTTCTTCTTTTTCTAGATGTTTCAGGTGTAACATCAGATTGTTTATTTGCGTTCGTTCCATTTTCCGGATGTGGGAATTCACTGCAATAAATTTCCCTCTGAGGACTGCTTTCCTTGCATCCCACAGGTTCCGGTAGGTTGTATTTGTATTTTCGTTTGCTTGTAGATATTGTTTAATTTCTTCTTTAATTTCCTCTGTGACCCACTGATTGTTCAGGAGTGTGCTATTTAATTTCCATGTGTTTATGGAGTTTTCGCAGTTTCTTTTGTCGTTAATTTCCAGTTTGATGGCACTGTGATCAGATAGTATGCATGGGATAATTTGAATTCCTTTGCATTTATTTAAGCATGTTCTATGGGCCAATATATGGTCTATTCTAGAGAATGTACCATGTGAAGCTGAGAAGAATGTATACTCTGATGTTGTTGGGTGGAAAACTCTGTAGACATCTACCAGGTCCATTTGTTCACAGGTTAGATTTAGTTCTGTTATTTCTTTGCTGATTTTCTGTCTAGTTGATCTGTCTCTTTGAGTCAAGGGTGTGTTAAGGTCTCCTGTTATAATTGTGTTATTGCTTATTTGAGTTTTCATTTCTATTAATATTTGTTTTATATAGTTGGGTGCTCCAATATTTGGTGCATATATATTTAAGATTGTTATTTCTTCCTCTTGGAGTTTTCCCCTAACCAGTATGTAGTGACCTTCTTTATCTCTTTTGACCATTATTTGTTTGAAATTTACATCATCTGCAAACAGAATAGCTACTCCTAGTTTTTTCTGGGTTCCTGTTGCATGGATTATTGTTTTCCATCCTTTGACTTTCAGTCTATGAATTTCCTTTTGGGTTAGATGGGTTTCTTGTAGACAGCATATGGTTGGATGTTGTTTCTTGATCCATTCTGCCAGTCTGTTCCTTTTGATTGGTGAATTGAGGCCATTTACATTAATGGTTATAACTGATATATACTGGGTTGTTTTAGTCATGATATCTTTCTGCAGTGGTTTCTTTACCTTTTCCCTCTTCTTAATTGTTTGCCCTGCTTGGTGTTCTTCTTCTGTTGATGTTTTTGACATCGTAGCTATTTTCATGTTTATCTAGAGTATATTTCAGTATTCTTTGCAGGGTTGGTTTGGTGGTCATGAAGTTCTTCATCTGCTCTTTGTCATTGAAGTATCTTATTCCTCCATCAATTTTGAAGGATAGTTTTGCAGAGTACATCAGTCTGGGTTGGAAGTTGTTTTCTTTCTGCATTACTTCACTCCATGCTCTTCTTGACTTCATTGTTTGTGTTGAGAAGTCTGCTGTGGTTCTGATGGGCTTTCCTTTATAGGTGATTTGCTTCTTTTCTCTCACAGCTTTCAATAGTCTGTTCTTATGTTGAATTTCTGGAATGCTGATAATTATATGTCTGGGTGTTGATTTATTTTGTTTATGGCTAGTTGGAGTTCTATATGCTTCACTTATGTGTATGTCAGTTTCCTTTCCTATGTTTGGGAAATTTTGAGCTATGACTTCTTTAAATAGTGATTTTATATCATTTGTGTTTTCTCCTTCTTTTTCCTTTACACTTATTAGTCTTATATTGTTTTTCGTTGCATCATCTTGCAACTGCTTAATTGCTATTTCCTGGTTCCTTGTTATTTTCAAAAGATGTTTCCTTTCTTCCTCACTAGCTGCCAACATGTCTTCAAGGTCTGAAATTCTATTTTCACATTCATTGAGGTGGCTTTGCCAGCTTTCAATGGCCTTCTTGATTTCCTGGATATCTCTTTGAATCTGTTTCATGCATTCTAATTCTTTCTTGTATTCTTCATTCAAGGTTTCCATCCTTTTGCAGTGCTCCTCTATTTTTCCAACTATATCTTCTTTAGATGTGCTCAGCATCTCTTTCATTACATTCATCATCTCTTGTTTTACCTGGAAAATCATTTCTATCCTCAGTTCCTTTAAAGTGTCATAGACTTGTTTCTTTATTTCAGCTGCTATCATTTCAGAAGTTTCAGGTGTGTGGCTCATATTTTCTTCTGTGTCCACGTCTTTTTGGCTTGTTTGGGAAGGACTGGAGGTGCAGGATTGCATTTTGCTCTTTCATTTTGTCATTTTCCTGTATTCCACTGTGGGAGGTTAATCCTACGTGCACAGTTGAGGTGCCAAGGCTAGGTTATGCTCACAATGCACACCTTCAGCTCCACCCATGACTACCACTGTGGCTGTTCTGATGCTGGGTGGTGTCTGGGCAGAGCTCAGGCAGGATGCCAGGGAAGCTCTGAATTTCCTGGGCCAATGGGGAGGGGTGCAGACTCCTACCTGTCTATTGGCAAGGTCCCAAGCTGCACAGCCAGGTGGAGTTTGCTGTACGCACCCCCAACCCAATTGAGGCCCAGAGAAGCGGCTGCCAGGCCGCTCTGGGTGAATGCGTGGGTCCTACACAGGACCCCAGAGATGCCCTGAATGGCCCAGGCCAATGGGGACAGACACAAACCAAAACCCCCATCGGGCTCCTGGGGAAGTCCCAAGCTGAATGGCCAGGTGGAATTCGCTGGTCACACCCCCAACTCAAGCCAGGCTCAGAGCAGCCGCTGCTGGGCTGCACCGGGCGGGTGGGTGGGGTGCAGGGAGGACCCCAGGGATGCCCCAAACATCTGTGGCTGACGGGGGCTGGACACTGATATCTATGGGTCTGGTTGTCAGTTCCCAAGGTGCACAGCTAGGTGGGGTTTGCTGCGCTCACCCTATATTTGATTTTTTTAATAAAACAACTTTATTGAACTAAAAAACTTGCATGCCATATACTCTCTAAATTAAAAATGGAAAATTCAGTATATTGTAGCACATTCACAGAGTTATACAACTATAAACAAAATCAAACTTAGGTCATTTTTGTTATCTCAGGTCAAAACATTGTACCCCCTGGGACCTTCTACCGTTTGCCCACCCTCCATGATCAAGGCAACCAGTGAGACTTCCATCCCCATAAATGTTCCCATTATAGGAATTCATTTCATTTTCTTTTCTTCAAAGTAGATCATACTCATAGCAACAACAAAGACCTCACCATACTCAAAGGCATGTAAATACTCCTAAGTGAGCTCTCATACCATATTGCTGTGAAACTAGAGACCAACAACAGAAACATACTTAGAATATAATTAATCATTTTTCTTTCTCTTTTCCCTTTCTCCTTTCCTGTTAAATTTTTCATATAAGGGAAAACATGTGATGTCCATACTTGTGTGCTTAATTTAATTCATTTAATATTACGGTCTCAAGGTGATTCCATTTTCCTACATGTGTCTCAAATTTATCATCCTGAACAGCAGAGTAGTAGTGCACTGTGTATAGACACCATATTATTTTCATCCATTTGTCTGTTCATGGGTATGTACAGTGATTCCAAGATTTTACTGTTATGAATTGTGCTGCTACACAGATAGGTACACACATAGCACTGTGGAATGATGTTTTTAACTCTTTTGGAAAAATGTACAAAGAAGGAATTGCCTCGTCAAAAGGAATATCTATTTTCAGTTTTTCGAGAAATCTCCATTCTGATTTCCATCATGGTTGTATCATTTTACAATCTCATCAACAATGAAGGATTCCTTTCTCCCACAGCCTCAGCAGAAGTTGTTATTGGTTGATTTCTTACTGGTTTATATTCTTTCTGGGGTGAGATAGGATCTTAATGTTCTTTTAGTTTGCACTTCTTGATTGGCCACCAATGTAGAACATTTTTTCATGTACTTATTGACCAATTGTACTTCATCTGTTAAGTGTCTATTCATTTAAGATATCCATTTTTTGATTAGCCCTTTAAATTTTGGGAGGTCTAATATTATTTGTTCTTTTTATATTCTAGATATTAGTCCTTTGTCTGAAGAGTACCTAATAAATTTTTTTCCCATTCTGTTTGTTGTCTTTTTGTTGGTGGTTTCCTTTGATGTGCAAAAGCTTTTTTAAATGGGATGCCATTTCTTGATTCTTGGTATTTTTTCTTATGTAATTAGAATTTTATTGAGAAAATCTTTGCTTACAGCTATGTTTAAAAGAGTTTTGCCTATTTTGTCTTCCAGCAGATTAAATACTTCTGTTCTAATGTTGAAATCTTTAATCCATTGTGGTTTTAGTTTAGTGAGAGCTGTGGGACTAAGTTCAATGTTCTGAACATGGATGCTCGTTTTCCCAACACCATTTGTTAAAAATGCTATCTTTCCTTCTGTGGAGGAATTTGGCCCCTTTGTCAAAAGTCATATAACTGAGTGTGCTTGAAGTTCTTTGTATACCTTCTATTCTGCTCCATTGATCCATAAATCTGTTGTTTCCCCAATACTATGCTGTTTTCGTTACTATAGCTTTGTAGTATGATTTAATTTAAAGTTTGGTATTGTGATGCCCCCTGCCTCATACTTGTTGTCCAGGATTGTTTTTGCTATTCTAGATCTCTTTTGGTTCAATGTGAATTTTAGTAATAGTTTCTACAGTTCTGTAAGTCATGTTATTGATATTTTGATTTGGCTTGCATTAAATCTATACAACAATGTAGGTAGTATGGCCATTTTCACTATATTAGTTCTGCCTATCTAGAAGAAAGGGATATTTTTCCATTTTCTAGTATCTTTTCTGTCTCTTTTTTCAGAGGATTATACTTTATATTGTAAAGGTCTTTCACTTCCTTGGTTAGGTTAATTCCTAAGTATTTTATTTTTCTTACTGCTATTGTGAAAATTATTATTTACTTAATTTCCCTCTTGGTGAATTTGCCATTGGTACATAGGGAAGGTATTGATTTTTGGATGTGGACTTTATATCATGGTAAACTACTGAATTTGGCTGTTAGATCTAGGAGTCTTTTAGGAGAGGTTTTAGGGTCCTCTATGTAGAGGATTATGTCCTCTGTGAACAAGGATCATTTAACTTCTTCTTTTCCTATTCATATGCTTTATTTTGTCAGTTTTTTTTTCTAATTGCTTTAGCTAGTATTTCAAGAACTATGTTGAGCAAATATGGTGGTAGTGGAGATCCTTGTCTGTTCTTGTTTTGAGGGAAAGTTTTCAGTTTCTTTCCACTAAGTATTATGTTAGCATTTCGTTTGGCATGGATGGTCCTTATCAAATTAAAGTAAGGACCCTCTATTCCTATTTTCTTGAGATTTTTTAAAACGACGAGTGGATACTGAATTTTATCAAATGTTTTCCTGCAGATATTGAGATAAATTGCCTATGTATCTGATTTTTAAAAATCTTTCAAAGATATTATGAAGAAAGAAATATCTGAAGCTGGAGACACACTCCTGAAATCCCAGCACTCGAGAGACTGAGGCACAGCAGAAAAATCCCGAGTTCACGGGCAGCATGGAATGCGCATGGGACTGTCACTAAAACCCCAATGTAAAAAAATAAAAAAATACAATTAAGAGTGAAAAAACATCTTGAGAGCATTACTTCATGTTTTGGATTTTTAAAAGTAATTTATGCAAATTGAAACCACAGAGATTTTCAAAAATGTAAGAAAGCATCTCCTTACTCCAAAAAGAATGGCTTCTGTGAACAAGACTGAAGACAAATGCTGGTGAGAATATGGAGAGAGAAAAAAAAATACAAACCTTGCATTCTGTTGTAGGAATGTGAATTAGTAGAGCCATTATAGAAATCAGTATGGACGTTCCTCAGAACATGAAAAGTAGAACTACCATGTCACTCAGCAATCCCATTATGACGTACACATCTACAGGAAATGAAATCCCTCTGTTCAAGAGATGACTGCTGCTGTGGTCCCTGCAGCACTGCTGTTGACAATAACCAAGAAATAGAAGCATCCATCCATAGAGGAACAGATGAGGAAGATGTGGTAGATATACAGCACAGAGTACTGAGTATACCCAGAAAAGTGTATTTTATTCAGTCATAAAGTACAGTGCAATCCTGTCATGCACAACATGGATAGATCTGGAACCCATTATGTTAAATGCAATGTGTGAGGCTCGGAAAGACTAAACCATGTAATCTCACTTTGGAGAGCAGTCAGATAGAAGTCAGTCTCATTGACGTTGAGAGAAAATTGCTAACTAGGGCTAAGGGTCAGGTGGTACAGTGTGGTACAGTTTGATGAGAAGAATACCTTCTGCTCCTCTGTGGAACAATGGGGCAAATATAATTAATGATAATGCACTGAGAAACCCCAAGTATAAAGAGCAAAATAAACAGTAGATACTAGGAAGTAGGGGGACAGATGTTTCTCCAGTAGGAAATGGATCAAGAGGTGGAGGGAGTGAAATGAGAGGGGATGAAAAAGGAATTAAGACGTGCTAGGTGCGCATGCCCTTGCCACATGAGTAATTCAAATGTGATGCCCTGCGGATGTGGACTAATAAAAAAGAAAAGTGGGGGACGTACCTCAATGCAGATAGGAGAGACAATTTCAGAAGTACTCAGAGAAACGATAAATGCTCGAGGAGACATATTTCATTCGATCTAAATATACTCATATATATGTATACATGTTCATATATATGTATATATCTCACATGTTGCCCATTAATACATAGAATTTTCATGTATCAATGTAAATTTAATTTAAAATTAAAAATAAGCATCTAGTTGTAATAGTCCCATGTTTTCTCAGGGCAATTGAGTGAATTTTCAATATAGTAAATGTTACCAAAACAGTTCCAAATCTTAGTTTTAAATAAAAACTGGCCGTTAGTGTGAAATTTTCTTCAGAGCAGCTAACTTAGTCTCTGAATAATTCATCTATGGCATCTAATGCATTCACTTGTGTTACTATTTTAGAGATGGTGCCAGGGATTGAACCCAGGGCTTTTACATACCTAGTCCTTAATTGTTTTTTAAACCTGTGATCCACCTGCCTCAGCCTCCCAGAGTGCTGGGGTTATAGAAGTAAGCCACCATACCTAGCTTACATTATTTCTTTTAAAATAATTCTTGAACTGCTCTGGTCAGTTGGGTAGACGCTTGTGGCTAAAGTTTCAATTCACATAAAATGAAAGAAAGCTTGAAATGCTGTTTGTCTGTGACACGAGCTATGATCTGAAGTTCCCTTGCACACAGGACTCATGGCTTCTGCCGGGAACTGTAGGGCGGGCAGCTCCCGCTGTTGCTGAATGTCGGCTTAGGCAGTGCGTCTGAAGAGATGAGAGTCCACTGTGTTCCCCTGTCAGGACGATGGCAGAGACAGTGATGGCCGCTGTCCCCTATGTAGAAGGAGAATGAAAATACACGACTTTTTCAGTAGCATTATTGAAATAGTGTTTTTGATCAGGAAAGTGACAAGTTAGGTAAAGGATAAGAACTTTTTGTTTCCTAGGTCACTACCTCACAAACTTAATACCAATTTTAGGTAAAATATTGTTCTTTCAATTCCAGACCATTTTTTTTTATTTTCATGTTAGTCTAGAGCTTTAATGTTGAGACATTGGCTGTGACATATATTTTTGTGGATTAAATGGTTCCTTTTAATCTACATTCTGGGGCAACAGAGAATGACAAAGAAAAGCAAGGAAAATAATTTTAGGAGTCCATTAAGTGCTTAGTTTGCATGTAGGGATAAAAAGAAACGGACCAATATTGTGAAGTTTCATGAAGTTTCTTCTTAGCTAACCGTGAAGGAATCTTTTCTTTTCCTGTTGCTCGTATTTCTATTTATTTGAAATTTCTCCAATTGGAATGCCTTTTCTTTCACATCTTCTTTTACTTCTCCACAGAGGGATTAGTTTCTTTTTTCTTGATCATAAAATCCATTTGACAGAAAGTGTTGAGCCAACCCTGTCTACTAAATAACACAAACCCGTGTTTCTATACCAATTTGCATCACATCCTTTGGATACTAGAACTCTCTGCAATGCATCAGCTAGAGGCAGTTTTAGGTTCTGGAATCACACATAAGCTGTAAATCTATACAGCTGCAGTGGTACTAAGATCAAGATCACTCAGGCAGCAGCACAGACTGCTGGGGGCAGCCGACCACCACACAGAGCTAGGCCTGTGTCCGACTGCGCTTCACAGCACAAATAAGGGAAATCACAAAGGAAAACACAAGAACAATATACAGAATCCTTCAGCTATTCAGTGCTGCTATTTCTGTGCAACTCTGACTTTAGTACAACATAGGAAATGATAAATCACTTAAAATAAAATTCATATTTTCATCTATGCTAGGATAATCTTGAGAGTAAATAGATTCTTAAATGTACTTTCCTCAGATACAAAAATTATATTCTATTCTAAGGAAATTGTTAAGAATGTATAAAAATTTAGCAATGAATATTTGGAGCTGCATTTTGTAATTTGAAAAGGAAACGAAGACGTAAATACAAATAAAACCATAAATTGATACATAAAGATGAGTAAATGGAGAAAACTATGAAACTTTAAAGGGCTTAAAAGAAAATATAACATATTGAACATGTATATCATACACATAGGAAGACTGTTAAAAGCTCTTGCCAAATTAATCTATACATTCGATGAAACTTC
Organism: Cuniculus paca; assembly: GCA_004365215.1. Taxonomy (NCBI): domain Eukaryota; kingdom Metazoa; phylum Chordata; class Mammalia; order Rodentia; family Cuniculidae; genus Cuniculus; species Cuniculus paca. The sequence continues at coordinate 8,626 of RJWT010006262.1, forward strand.
AACTAAATATTCATATGATTTTTCACACAATTTTACAAACCATTGTAATAAAGTAACAATAACTTTTAATGATGATGTGAGCTGAAGGGCTTATTCTACCAAATCTCAGGATTTTTTTATGAACTATAGCATTTATGATACTGAGATAAGGACGTAGAATTGTAGTTGACACCTTGGACTTGTGCAGCATTTATGTATGCATGTAAAAATTTGAAGGAATATTTATTCACAAATTAATGATTATCTGTTTATCTTGAGGATTGCTAGTGGTTTCACTTTTTATTTATCTCTGATTTCTTAAACAATATGTTTACATTGCTTGGACACTCATAACTTAATAGAATTCTATTTTTTATTCTTTTTGTGAAAATCCTTACCTTTGGGAAGAATTGTCATATGAAAACTGTTATTGCACATGCAATGCATTCCTCTATGAGAAGCCCAGAAAAATCATTTTATTCTCTTACTCTTGAGAGCCCCAGTCCGCGACTGATCCAGAGCACGGCAGGATCACTCAGTTTTATTGAGACTCAGTGAGGAATCTCAAATGGAATTTTCAAAAGCACTTTTGTTCTTTGAGGCAAAATAAATGTCAAAAGAACTGTGCTAACAAGAGAAACCACCGAGCCAGAGTTCAGTGTTAATATGGTAGGCAGACTGGGTTTACCCAGAAAGAAATAGAACGTGGCAAACTGCTGGAGGCCACCTTGGGCATGCCTGAAGTGCCAGGGCGACTCTCCTGTGTCCCGGCCATGGCGTCCTCTCTGGTCCAAGGAGGGGTCCTTGGCCTGTGAGGACCAGGGTGTACCCACTAGGGCTGTGGGGTGTCTGACAGCCAGGTCCTCAGGTCAGGGGAGGGCAGACCGCAGCACAGGCAGCACTGTGGCCACTCACGCTTGGAGAGACAGGAAACCACCAGGCCAGAAAAAGCCGACTGGCCGCAGTCACCCATTTAGGAAAAGCAAATGAGTGTGCTAAAGGGCCAAGGGCAATGCATCTTGCAAAATAAAAAGAAAACTGGTTCGCAGGGCTCTACTGGAGGACTTCGAATCTCTTGTTCATCTGCGAATGATTTGAGTTTGGAAGTTTTCTTTAAACTACTTATTTTTATCCCGTGTCAGTGCGTGGCCGCGGTACCTACTGCTTCCACGCCTCGTGAGGAACTGATGCGCGTGTTCACACGGTCTCCCTCCTTTTCCATCCCCTTTCCCTTCTCGCTCTGCGGCCTCCATCTCCTGCTCCTCCCCTTTGAGAAAGCTCTGTCTCCCTGCTGCCTATCACCTGTGCGGACCCAAGCGGATAAAGCACGAAACACACGCCGTTTTGAAGCGTTGTGGGGAGATGACCTGGAAGTTACCGCAGCTGTCCTTGTAGTTGTGCGTGGGCTGCACGGACGCCAAGGAAGGTTTCCATCTGAGGCCTCAAAGGAGCTCCGCAAAGGCGCGATGCTCTCTGAAGTGGGATTTTAAAGAGACAAGCTCCTCCTAGACAATTTTAATGTTCAGATTCAGCGAACGCTGTCAGAAAATCTACAGAAAATGGAAAGTGCCATTAGAAAGTAGATGTAAAATGCTTGTAATTTTTAACCAAGTCCACAGACTTTTAGTTGTTTTTCAGTGATTATATAATTTAAAGCAGGCAAAAGGAAGAAATGTAAATATCTAAATATGTAATAACCACATGCCAGAAATACACATATATAATATATATGTGTGTGTATATAGATGTATGTATAAAATATATATGACATGCAACATATATATTTAGTGTATATATGTATATCATATTATCTAATTATAAATCTGGATAAAATATAAAATTTGTGAACCCATAAATATTACCTATTATATTATTTCTGTATATTTAGATATGTACTACATAGTTACATATAAAAGTAGTAATCTATATTGACACCTTGCTTGCATGTATATTGATAATCCAATGCATACACACACACATACATACACTCTCTTCATATAGATAAGTATGTTTATCATATCCCACAGTCTTCATATTCCACAGAAGATACATTCCACAATCCCTAAATGGATGTCTGAAATCATAGATAGTACCAAACCCTGTACATACTATCATTTTGTTTATACGTAAATGCCTGTGACAAAGTTTAACTTATAAATTTGGTGCAGTATGAGAATAAAGAAAGTCATAATAAAATAGAATTATAATGATATATATATATATATATATATAGTAATAAGATTGCCAGCATCACCAAAATTGTGCTTTTAAGTAGGATCACAGCAATTTGAATATCATAAACACTGCAATATCACAGTAATCAATTTGATAACCAACATGGGTGTGTAACTCACACAGTGAATCCTAGCAGAAAGAACAATGCATTTCCCTAATGGGACAGAGCAGGATAACAAGAAATTTTATTACAGCAAATAAAATGTTACAGAATTTAAAGCTTATGAATTGCTTATTTCTGCAATTTCCATGTAATATTTTCATAGTACCACTGAATATAGGTAATTGGCACCATAATAAGCAAAGCCATGAATAAGGAGAATTACTGGGTATGGGTATCATATGCAGTGTATTCTGTTGTCTCTCAGTATCTGTAGGGGGTTAGAAACCCAATGATACTAGACTCTGTGGATGCTCAAGTCCCTCACACAGAAATGACACAGTATTTACATATAATCTGCACACGTCTTCCAGATATTTTCATTCATGAGTGTTTGGGTCAACAAATGCTCAGGCCAACAGATGCAGAGGGCACACTGCACGTGTCTGTGTGTGTAAATATGCACTCATTTAACACTTACGTGTACCCTCACAAAGTGCACTGTTATTAACATCTGTGTCTGATGCAAGCAGGTTGAGGCTGAGAAGATAGATTGCAGCACAATCGTAGTCTAGAGTGTAAATATTTGATCACTTCTTCAGCAGAGTCCACTGATAACAACTGCAACTGATTGAACTTCCATATTCCACATGGATTGAATGCATTTTCATAATTACTGTTACAAATCTATAAGGGCTGTTTTGAAATAAGTGGCATTTATCCAATAGAAGCTATGCAGTTGTCTTTGAATAGCTCAGAAATGATTTTGAATGCCTACCATTTGCAATACCCTCTTCGCAGCAGCTTATTTTGTATTAAATGAGGTCATCGGTCATTGCCATGCATATTGATTGAAGTAACTGTTCAAAGATTTCTTCTAAAGTGATTGGGTCAGGACAATTTTCAAATGACTCATTAATGAAAACTCTCACTTTTATGAGTGGACTTGTATATTTAAAAGGGGAAGAATGTGAGATGATTTGAAATATTTTCTTTTTTCTGTTTTTAAACAAATGTGTGTGTGTGTGTCTGCAGTATGTAGGAAAGTAGAATGTTGGCATTACACACTCAAGATACAGTCAACTTAGACATGCTGTAATTGGCAACTGGCTTTCTTTTCCTTTCTGTTCCTATGCACATGCTGGGGTAACTTCTCTTCTAGAAGTGTTGGGGAAGGAGGAGGGTGAAGAGACAATATCAAGACTTAGGCAAGAAAAAGTAGATGAATGTATTTTGAGGGGTAATTTTGTAAAAGACAATCTAAAAGGAAAATTTCTTAACCTTCATTTATATTCTGAAAGAAGAAAACATAACTTCCATTAAGTATATTAGAACTATATTTTAATTTTTTATGAAGTATGTAAAGAATTTCATTTTCTTGTGTAATTGATACACAATTAGAGATTGGGCAAATGTAATTAACTAGCACATATGGGACTCCATTTATCAATTATATTGAAGGCCAAAAATTACCTAAGATACTTTATATGATCGAAAGGAAATTAAAGAATGATCCTTACTGCATTGTAGTGTCAAAGAAAGATCCAAAACTTCAGTGGAATCCACTGAGCAACTTTGGTTGACTATTTTTAAGTAGAATCAAGGTCTGTGTCATGAACACGGCAATACTAAGATAGTTTACCAATAACCAGCGTGGCCACTGAACGATTAATGGGTGCGTGAGGTCTAGAGAGTGGACATCAGGAGCATGTTAGATGCAGGGCACAGGCCACTTCCACTACCAGGGAAGTAGTGAGGGAGAAGCAAGGAGCAAATCCTGTGTCTGTTCTTAAAGTTATAAAAGTAACCCCCAAATGAAGAGAACTGTCACCTGGCTTATACTAGAGGTGCTGGGAGACTCAGTATTTCCAGGGTTTCCTTTCCAATAGTAGGGGGAAGACAGGGACAGCTAAGTCCCCATCACACTATCCTGATAAATTTTCTGCTTAGAGTGAGGCAATGTGGCAAATGTTCCACCAACAAATGAGTGAGCAAGCAAACTGCGCTACTTGCATACAATAAATTCACTAGGGGTGTAGCTCAGGGGCAGAACACTTGCCTAGCATGTTTGAGACCCTGGGTTGCATTCCTGGAGTTAAAAAATAAAGTGTACTCTGCATACCAGGGAATATCATTCAGACAGAAACAAACAAACAAACAAACAAACAAATGAAATTCTGAACATTACAACAGTATGTTAGCTTTCCATTACTGTAATAAACTCATGAGTGTAGGTCGTTTTCTTTTCCTTTTGATTCTTATGTTATTAGTGATGGTTGTCTGATTTCACTTTAAACCTTTTCAAATACTCTTCTGAAGCCAGTTCTCTTGTTCTGTACATCCACGAAGAAGCCTGCCATGTATGAGTCCTACTATTTTCAAATCGACCTCTTACGTTGTTGCTATTGAGCAATTTGGGTGAGTGATCATTATCTCTAACAGAGAGTTTTTTTGTTTTTTTTTTTTACTTCTGGTTATGAACTCCATGTTGAGGTTTTAAAAATTATTCTTGGAAGTTTTTGTTTTAATTGTTAAGTTTCTACAAATTAAAGAAAGACTTATGCCAAATAACAGTGGCAGATATTTGATGTTTTGTAGAAACATCAGGTTTCAAGAACCTGAACTATGAATCTACACAGAATTTAAGCAAAGACATTAAGAATCAAACTGCGTGTGAGGTCCAGAACATAAATAAAAAGTAAAATAAAAGAGAGATGGTAAGAAACATGGAGGCAGACTTTGGCAATGGGGAGAGGATTTGGGGAAAGGAAGAAGGGGGATCTCAAGGGAGAAATGAGGTAAAAATGATCACAGTAGTATATGCCTATGTATGTATAAATGCACCAATTCCTCCAAATGAATGTAATGTTTGATCACAAATATGTACCTGTGTGTGTGTGTGTGTGTGTGTGTGTGTGAAGACTCACACCAAATGATGTCTCTACATCATAGTTGAAGTTCTCAGTCTAAATCAGTTTCATCTTACTAAACTTAATGACTACAGTAAAGAGGTCATGAAAAAGCATTTTACATCTATGGTATTTTTAGCTTTTTAGTGACAAAAACCATTATTTTACAAGTCTTTCTATCCTGTTACCATTGTAGACTTCCCCAGCCTGCTCAGGTATGTATTGAGATGGCTGGTTAACAACTGAAGAATGAGTTTAAAATGCTCCACAGAACTATGTCAGAGAATGGGTTGTGTAAGGGTCAAATTGCTGACCATGAAGAGGCCCCTAGCCTTGTTGGAAAAGCTCCTGTTCACAGTGCTCTGAAGTCAAGATGACACCACAACAGAGGCTGCCAAGGACATGGGCTGCTGACACTCCCTATTCCAGAGCAACAAAGATGCCAACCTTCGGAATCAGACAGTTCTCTTAATTGGCAAGATCTACTGTCTTTGTTGCTCAAGGCCCTGGTCATTTTGTGGATCTTTTTCTCCAATGTGTCGCCTCTTCTGCACCCCCCAAATCTGTGAAAACCCAGTAAATACGAGTGATCCAGCAGAATCCTTGTCTCTACTCTCAGAGAGTTTTGACTTTCCTGGATTCCCCCAAAATCACACCTCTTGTCTCTTTATTTAAGCCTTCACTGTAACTCATTTTAGGAGATCAGGGGCTAGGCCAAGTTCCTGATAGAGCTACAGGTACATATTTCACTGGCAGCTGAAGAAAGTAGAGTATATGGCAGATAGAAGAGCTGGAAGATACACTGCTGTGCATCTTATCTGGGCACTGAATATTGCTTTTGATGAGTTCAGTTATTGTTGTCTGTTTATACTGAATTTGAATATTTTGGGCTAACCAATTTTATCTCCAGGTTTCCCTTGTAATCATTGGTATTTCTGTCCACAAACAAGAAAGCAGACTCTAGGAGGTCCTCAAGGAAAGGGTTTGCCCATAAATTAGGCTCTGAAGCAGAGGCGTAAGGTGGTAAACTGCAATCCCCCTTGTGACAGTGTTTAGTCTGCTTGTCCTCCCTGGCTACACCTTTGCATCACCTACCTTTATAATCTCCCCCTCCTTCTCCTTCATTCTGTCCCTTTTGCAAACTGTGGAACTTTTACTCTGAGAGTCACTCTTTTATTGTTGAACAGTTATGAAAATTCAACTTTAAATTTATTTAATACTTGATGTTTACTAGAAATATTCATACTTTAAGAAGTGCAGAAGAAATAAGAAGGTAGAAAAGGAATGAGACTCTAATGTGTCTGAGAAAAATACTTCAAAAACTTTTCAGAAATTTGCATTAATCATATGGGGAATGAAACTTATGAAATGTAATTCCAAAGTCATGTGACCGAGAATAAAGAGATCTGGAATTTTAACTAAACATATCCCAGGGCTTCCATAGTTGGGACTGGAGAGTAGTTTAACCCCTAGACACAATGATTTAACTTTTCATGTTCCAGTTTAAAGAATCTGGTGCATACTTGAATATGGTTTTTTTTTTATCATCTTTGCTATAAACCATGATATCTAAGATACGAACTCCTTTTTTCTTCTATCTTATCTTTGCCACAATAATGAAGGTTATTTTGGTTACTGTCATGTTAAGGAAAACTACATTGCATGGTTCAATGAGTGTCAGCTTTGCAAGGGAGACAAACCTATTTTTTCAATTTTAAAAACCCAGGTTAAGCCGGGCGTGGTGGCTCACGACTGTAATCCCAGCACTCGGGAGGCTGAGACAGGTGGATTGTTGTGAGTTCGAGACCAGCCTGGGCTACAAAGTGAGCTCAAGGCCAGCCTGAACGGCATAGTGAGACCCTGTCTCAAAAACAGGGCTGGGGATCTAGCTCAGCGGTCTAAACGCCTGCCTGGCAAGCAAGTGCAAGGTGGTGAGTTCAATCCCTGGTGCTGCAAAAAAACAAAACAAAACAAAACCCAGGTTAAAGGGATATTCTCAGACTCCCTTATTCTCTTATTAGCTATGTGCCCTTATGTTTTGCATTTCCCTCTGAGTCATAGATTTCACATCTATACATTTAGAAAATTAATGTCCACCATATATGGTTTTAGAGGACCAAATGAGATAACCTCTGGGTGTTTAGTAAATGCTAGCCCTGTCTCTTCTTTTCTTTGTCACTGCTGGGGACTGTGCTAGGTAAGTGCTCTACCAGTGAGCTACACCCCAAGCCCCAGTCTTGATTCCTTCTAATAAGCGTGTGCCACAGAAAGACTTTTAACAAATATGATTTTCAGCATGTGTGGTCTATTTATTCATATTCTGTATATAAAAATGACAAATAGTGAATGAAAATTATATGAATGCATGAGAGTCATGCACAAGAGATTTTGAATTTTCTTCCAAGACTTTTTCTCCAAACATGTAATACATTTTACATTTTCTCATAGAAGCTTTTATTTGCAAGTAAGTGCACTGAAGGAGGCTTCATTATTTTTTCCCCTTCCATTTGGGTTTCTTGTCTTTTTCACTATTCTTAGGTTTTTCCATATGGGGAAATGGAAGAAAAACTCATTTATGGCTTCAGCGATATGTTCTATAAATTATCTTGATGTAACAGGAACCTCAGAGGGGAGAGCCAAAAGCACTCATAGAACATTTATACTCACTCCAGGCATTTTGACTTTATTTTTCTGTTATCAAAACTGCATCATTATCATCATTATCATCCTCATTATCATTTTTGTAAAAATTTTCCAACTTCACACGTATTTGGCCATCCATTTAACATATCATACACGTTCTCACTTGATCCTCAAAATACCACGGTCTCAGTATGTATGTACCTATGTACATATGTGTATATGTATGTATGTATGTACGTATTTTTGTCTTAGCCGATTTGCCATTGAAGAAATTGAGACTTAGCTTGGTTAAATTGTCCACCTGCAATCACACGATTAAGCTAGAATTTATAGGTACATGTGTCTGAATTACAGTCTCTGTGCTACATTGTAATTCTACACTGCTTGGAAATCTTGACAGTTTTCTAGCTCATACCATGGAATGTTGCTCTGATGGGATTATCTTCCCTGAATTCCTAAAGGAAGAAACAAACATAGCTCAGATGCTACAGGAACCATAAGTGGTGATAAGACACTGAGAATTGCTTATGTATGTGTTTATTATCCAGCAGGGAAACAAAACCAAATTGAGGAACAATTAGCTTGAGCCTTTAGAATATTAATTTATGCCAGGCCTGGTGGCACACACCTGTAATCCCAGCACACAGGAAACTGAAACAGGAAGATTGTTGTGAGTTTGAGACCAGCCTGTGCTACAAAGTGAGCTCAAGGCCAGCCTGAACGGCATAGTGAGACCCTGTGTCAAAAAGACAAGGGCTGGGGATTTAACTCAGCAACCTAAGCGCCTGCCCGCAAGTGCAAGGTTGTGAGTTTGATCCCTGGTACCTCAGAAAAAATAAAAGAATATTAATTTATCCAATTTGGGCCTCAGTTTCCTCATTGTGCACTAAATAGAAGACAGCCATGTGATTGTTAAGTTTCATTCTGGTTAGAGATTCTCCTTTAAATGGGAATTTTTTGGTAACAGCTTTACTGAGTTGCAATTCATATCTTACAGAAGTAGGCCAAAGTGCCCAATGCAGTAATTTCGAATATACACAGCAGTGTGTAACCATTACTAGTATTTAATTCTCTAACATTTCTAACAAGCTACTTTCAGTTATAGTCATTCCCGTCTCCCCTCAGTCCTTGGGAGACATTAGCCTGTTTTTAATCTTTATAGATTTACCTTTCCTGGATATTTCATAAAAGCAGAATCATGCAACATGTCATGTTTTGTGACTGTCTTATTTTATTTAGAAAATATTTTCAAGATTCAGTTATGTTATAATATGCATCAGTAATTTATCCTTTTCACTTCCAAATATCATTGTTTATTTATTCATCCATTGATGAGCATTTGGAGTGGTTCAGCTTTACGGATATTATGAATAATGCTCCTACGAACATTTGTGTACCAGATTTCTGGGAATATATTTTATTTTTTTAAAAGAATATTTAGGATTGGAGCTGCTAGATCACATGGAAACATATTTTTAACATTACAAAAGGTGCCTTTTTCCAAAGTGACTGTGTTACTTATTTGTAATTCATGTTCTTAAGAACACTTTTTATATCTTCTACTTTTTTATTTTATCCATATTTATGGGTATGAAGAACATCTCATTGTGGTTTCAATTTGTATTCCTCTAACATCATGACGCTGAGCTTAATTTTGTAAATGGATTGCCAATTTTTATAACTTCTTTTGAGAAATGTGTATTTCTCAAAATTTTTACCTCTTCGGGCTGCTTGTTTTTAGTTGCGGAGTTGCAAAACTTCTTTACGTATTGTGGACGCAAGTCTCTTTCCAGACATAAACCGGCAAGTGCAGTCGTGCACTGTGGGCTTTGCAGTTCCTGCGAGGATTCTGTCCTTGTAGCACAAGTTTTCAGTTATCCTGAAGTCCATCTATCAAAATTTTCGTTGTTCATAGAGACTCACTTATGTGCTTCCTTCTATGAGTTTTAGTATTTTAGTTCTTACAGTTATCTTTTTAAACCATTCTGGGTGAAAGTGTAAACGTGATGTGAGGTAGGGGTTCCGCTTTATTGTCTGGGATACTGGTAGCCAGTTTCCTAGGACCAGTTTTTGAGAAGTCTGTTTTTCCAGAACTAGGTTGTATTGTCACTCTTATTGAAAACCAATTCACAAGCACTGTCAGGGCTGCTTTCTGGATTTTTAACTCTACTTCATTTGTTTCTGTGTCTACCTTATGCCACGACTACACTTAAAATGAGGCAAAATTTAGAAAATCACTGAGTAATCAATCAACTGGCAAGAATAATAAAGCTACATTGGGGTGCTGCATACCGCCTGTTGGAGAAACTTGCTTCTCAGTGATCGTCTCCTGTTAACTAGTCTCATGGTGGGTACCAGTTAGGTTAATGTATCAGTGAGGTTCCAAAATATAAGAGCCTGCCTGCCGAATTAGTCACAAATAGTAGATTTTCTTTTGTGTGGAACACTAAAGCTCTAACGGTGCCATTTCAAAGGGACACATGGGTGTGACATTGACTAGAATGGAGGGAACTAAAAAGTTACTATGCGTAAAAGATCTTGTAAGAAAGCAGTTGCCATAGCAACTGTGGCCTCATAGACTTCACTGAATGAGAGAAGTTATTATAGTGTAATTACAGTCTTTTGATGTGCATCTTTCCCTGGGAGAGACCAAGCAAACCCATGTAACCTGGTTTCACGGAGAAAAATTATCTTAATTGAAAAGGAATCTTTTCTTTAATATATGCAGGCCAAAATGTGAATGTCAGTAGTTGATGTGGAACTAGCTTTTTAGTTACCTTTTCAGAGAGATTGGGTAAAAACATCCCATGTAGAAATCTAAATATGGTTAGTCTTGTGATCTGAATAAGAATAAAAGAAAAGAGAATATGAATAAGTTTACTTTTTTTACAGGATCACAAAATTATTAACCCTGGTTTTGCAAATAAATTAAATTTTGCTAAAGATACTAACTGAATCCATATTAGGCTCTTTTTTTCTTTCCATTTTGAGTTTTCTCAGAGATGTTCAAACTGAAAGCTTTAGTTGCAGAAAGGATACGGATTGTTTTCCTCTGACTAGGTAAGCAATATAGTAAACTTAACTATTTTAGAACACGCGCCGCAGTGCGCCTTCATCTCTGACCCTTTGCATTCTGAAGAAGAAAGGGTTTCTGTCTGCATTGATGGTGGGAGCTCCTTCACCCCAGCTTCAAGGTGGCAGCCACACATTCCTCACAAATGGGTGTCAGGGACCACAGCCTGCTAATTGTTCTACCGGAAGACAGTTGTGTCCCTCGCTCGCTAGCAACAGGGAGGATTAGTAGTACATTTCCTTTCTGTGCACGTGTCTTCTGACACATTGCACTATCTTTTGCAGAGAGAAGGAGTTAATGCAAGACTGAAGCTTTCCAAGTTTAGTGTAACCCAAATAGGAATAAAACCCTCTCTGCTCTGATGGAGGAGACTGTTGATTTCGCCTTTGTCCTGGCATCGATGCCATTAAATAATCCATTTTCATTATCACACATTGAATTCAACACCCAAAATTGATACCTGAAGTCTATTTCACTTCTCTGAGATGATATGTGCTGTGTAAAATGAGATTTAGCCTCATAATGTAGACTTTCTCTTGCCTTTAAAATTTATATCAAGTTTAAATATTATTGTTTTATTCTACTAGTGAGGGTCATCAAAAGAAATTCAAAAGAAGTCACATAATTCTATAAAGTATTTAAAGTTGCAGAAATTAAGCTCAGCATCATTTTCATTGCAGCAGCCCAGCGAAAGTCTGGATGATGATTTGCACACCTGAAGGGAGAAGACCAGTTGCACCATCTTGGAACAATTTAATTAAATCTTAATGTTCTCTGCTATGCAAATGACGATGTTTTATCTCTGTCCCCTGAAAGCTTCCTGGAATGAAAAATAAAGCCGAGGTGAAAGCAGAAGGAGCTGGGAGGCTCCTTGCACAATGGAGCAGGATGTCTGGCTCTGCATCCTGAATCAGGTCCCTGGCATACAGGGCTTCCTGTGTCTCGGAGGTTTGCAGTCTCAGACTTGCATTTGCATGGTGCTGCTCCACTCACCCTTCAGTCAAGCTGCACCACTCTCTTCTAGCTCATATACAAGGAACCAGGGGCTGGCAGGCAGCTCCTGCAGGGCTGCAGATGTGCACCATATCTGTAAACCGTGTCGTTCGAGTCACTGTCTTACTTCTTTCTTCATTATGCGCCATCTGTAATTTTCCATCTGTTCTCAGGATTTCATTGCAGACTTTATTCAGCTTCAGTAGGACTGAGTCTCTGTAACTCGCTATATGTGAAAAAGTAGGGGTGAATTAGGACATCTTTACCCAAACTCTTGCAATGACCAACTTGTGCATAGAGCAGAAAATGAGCATATTTCCCTGGTACCAAGTCCAGCCTCCCCTGAGACATTACTTCTCAACATTCTTTGTTTCTTTTTTGAGCTCTTTGGAAATGAGAGTGATAAAATGCAAGTTGGTATGTCCATACAAGCAAAATGATTTCTTTAATTCTTTTGCTTTAGTTCTAAACACAGAAACGAAAATGTAAAGGAGGTCAGTCCCAATCTTTTTTCTTGCAGTGCTGCTTCTGTTTCTCTTCCTTAAGGCTCCAACATCCTCTTAGCCCCTAACCAGGGACCTAGATGTGAGTCTCCCTGGGTCTTTAACCCTCATCTGTCTGACACCAACAAAAGCATCAGGATCTGTAAAACCCCCCCTTTTTTTTTTAAATTATCTTTTCAACCTTTTAAAGCATAAATCAAAACAGGTTACTATTTTTTGTTCAAAATTAACCATCATATCAATCTTCATCATCCTCAAGATGTTATTTAAAATCCTTAGCTTATATACACCATATACTTTATGTATTTTCATCCAATAGAGGGTCAACCTGATGCATAATAGATATAATAAGCATATAAATATGTAAACACACCGCATTTATCAGCTTTCTATGGCTGTGACAAAATACCTGAGATCCACAGCTTGTAAAGAGGAATGATATATTTTGGCTCACAGTTTGGGTTCATGCTGGTCTGGCCTTGCTGTCTTTGGGCCTTCAGTGCCTCAGTACATCCTGACGAGGGTGCATGGCGCAGGGAATTACTTTCTTCTTGGTAGACAGGAAGCAGAGTAGCAGCTGGTCTCCCCAAGCCCCTTTCAAGGGCACCCACTGTGGGCTGACTTCCTTTCCCAAAACACCCCCTCCCACAGATTCTACCATCTCCCAACAGTGCCACAGAGGGAGGACCACATGGACCACTGTGGTACATTGCAAGTCTAAAATGCTGGTCACAGATTAGGTAGATAGGTACATAGACAGACAGACAGGCAAAGAGACAGATACTCAGATAGATGTATTCTTTTATTTCCCTCTACATTTTTGCATGTGCAGAGTTCCATCATTTAAGGCCTCTCTTTCCAGGCCTATTGGTCCCTGGAGAACAGTTCTATAATGCACCAAGTCTTTCTTGATCACCATAAACAGAGTTAGATGTCTCAATCTTGGCTTCTTCTATTTAATTCCTGAAGCATTCTGTGTCTTCTTCTGCTTATTGCTTCTTACTTTTTAGTATAGTCAAGGCTTATCATTTTCTCTCTCTTTGTTACTGTGAATTCATTGAAAACATTTCTCTATCTTGAGAGATAGCTGTGTTTGCCAACCATTAAGGACCCCATTAATGTACCTAGAATGAATGAATGAAGCAGGACTGGTGCTTTGGTTGCATTTCTTATCTTTTGACACATACATTTTATTTGAACAATTAAATAAACCATTCTTGCATTTTGACAACCATTTGGTACAATTTCTGCTCTTCATTTACTCTCTGCTGCACAGAATTGTTTTTTTTTTTAAAGCTTGTTTGAAATTGACATGTTCACTTTTCTGCCTTGTTCTTCTTGTCTGTAACCCTGGAGGAAGTTAGAGGGAACAGGTCTCATAGGCAGCCTACCTGGTACACACACAGCTTGTGATGTCACCAAGTGTTAAATAGGAAAAGACCTAGGGTCTGTTTTACTTACTTTTCTTCTAAGTGACTCAAAGTGAAAGAGAAAGTTCTCTTCCTTTTTGATCTTACAGAAAAATGCCTATACTTTCAATGTAATAATTCCTATAGTCCAGGGCTGTGGATCTAGCTTAGTGGCCTAAGCGCCTGCCTGGCAAGTGCAAGATCATGAGCTCAATCCCCGGTGCCACAAAAAAAAAATATTCCTATAGTTCATAATCAAATTCAATTATTAGACCCTTACATTTATCACATACTTACTAACATCTGTGTGATTTGAAAGATTGTGTGTATTAATACACCACGAATGTGCATGTATGATTTCATCTTCTATCATTCTTCCCCTCTGCCCAACTGGTCCAGTAAAAATAATGTTTTGTTCCTCTTTCTTGAGGATACTAAGATCTTCCCATTTTGGTTTCTGAACAATGATTTTCTCACCCTTGGGTTTCTTTTATCTGTAGCTTTTTTATTGCTAGTTGTTGCTATCTTGCAAATGTCTAAAGTCAATTTTCCCTGAATAGACTTCTTCAAGCATTCAAACTTACTGAGTCATGTAGCTACTCTTTTGAAACTTTTACTACCATTTAATACTTTCTAGTTTATTTATTGATTGGCTCCTTTTCACTTCTCATAATACAGGCTCTAAGAGGGCAGAAACCTTTGTTTAAGGTTGCATTCTCCTTGCTAGAAGGTCTGGCTAGTGACATGTGCTCAGTCAACACTGCCAAGTGAAAAAATATACTCTACTTGCAAATCTCTCAATTCTTGTTATGGAATCTCTGCCTGTCACTTGATTGGGGGGAATAAAACAAAGTCTTAAAGAAATGTGAAGACAGATACAAGTCCTGACTGTATGATGCAAATGCACACACTTGCACAACAGGGAAGACTAGTGAGCAAAGAGAGTCAGGTGGACAGCAGGTCAGTAGTGATATGCAGATCTTGGTCCAGCTCTTGGGCAGAGTCACCCATTGGGCAGCTTGGAGCAAAATGCTTTTAAAATGTGATAGCAGCAGCACATGGAATTCTGTGAGGTTAACCCACTCCCTCCTTGGGGTGGCCACAGTTTGGAGGTTAATTTCATTTTAAGCAGGAGATGCTGGCACACTGTTACTGCTGCTGCCTTGGTCTTTTATTGCTACTTGCTGTCCCTATAGGAAGTTGCAAAGAGGCTTTGAGCTCACTGCAGACAGTGAAGACTGTCTGGACTCGACTGAGTTGTCATAGCACTCAGTTATCACGTAGTAGATGCTCAGTCCATCTTGGGGGTCAACCATGGTGACTTGAAAGTGTCTTGCATCACCTTTATAGTGATCCTGACAGTGTGTTTGACTTGGCTCTTTTAGTATCCAAATTCTGGGAAATTCTACTCTATGCTTTTTCAAAATATCAACATCATGAGAAGCAAAGACATTGCACATTATTCTAGATTAAAGAACAGATCACGGGATGTAGCTCAGTGGCACAAAGGCTACCTGGCCAGAGTAAGGTCCTGGATTCAATTCCCCGTACCTACAAAAAAAAATAGCTTAAAGAAAAGTGCTATCCACATGTAATGAAAAATAATTCTCAGTGGATTGTTGGTTGAAAGAAAAAGCAACCATAAAGGTCGTTATTTAGACAGAAAATTCAAAGTAGCAAAATTAACATGCAAGCACACACACACACATATTAAATTTCATGATTGTGATAGTTGTATTGCATTTTATTAATGCGAACATCTTTATTCTTAGGGCATGTGTGCCACACATTTAGGGGTAAAGTTTCACATGTGATTACACAGTTAAATAACTGAAACCTCCAGTTAGCTATCAAGAGCAGCAAATGCTAATGAGTAAGGAATTATGGGGAGTAATAAGGGTGTTCGGTGCACTGTCTTGCATGATTTCCATGACTGGAAATTATGTTAAATAAAAAATATGACTGGAAAAGTACACAAAAGTAGAAAAAAAAGGAAAATAAATGAAGTAGTATCTTCATAGTGTTATTTGTGCACTTTCTTTTTGATTTCTTCTTTCAGGAAAAAAGGTTGATCCATTGTATTTTGTAAAATGATCTTTCAGTAGTTTAAAATTCCTCTTCCCATAACAGTATATTTCAAGCAAGTATGTACTCAAATAAGCCTAGATTATATAAAGATATTCTTAAAAATTGAGAAATACTTTGAACTTACTAATAGGATAAAACATACTTTATTGCCTAAGAATTCATAGGATATACTGTGCTACTGAAATCATGACTTTTTACCATGAATGTAGGCTATAAATGGTCAAATATATTTTAAACAAATACATTATGCAAACTTTAGATTAGCAGAGACTTACTTGATGATTAAAATCACTTAAGTTGCTGTAAGAGTATCCAGAGTTAGATTCATATTAAATGTTTTCACTTAATGTATATATCATTAGTCACATTTTATGGAATTGCACTTAATATATTTTAAAGTTTAGATATTCATTCAATTAAAATTTTGTTATCTTAGTATTCTAGGTGACGAGAAAGTTTCTTCCCTTTCTCCCTTTTCCCTCCCTCCCTTTTTCCTTCCCTCCCTCCCTTCATCTCCCCTCCAGATTTGGGGATTTAGTCCAGGGCCTTGTGAACTGCAAGCACAAGTGTCTTGATCACTTTCCTCTCATTGCCGGGACAAAATACCCGACATGCAAAATTAAGGAAGGAAAGGTTTATTTAGCTCACAGTTTGGGGAGGTTTCAGTCCATAATCAGCTGGCTCCAAAGCAGGGTGGCATGGCAACACTTCAAGGCAGCAGAAGATAGCAAGAGCGGCAAGAGCAAAAGGGGTGGGGAGACAAGCCTCTTTTCCTCCCTTATATTGTAAGCAGGGTAACCCCCACCCCCAGGGTGGGTGTAGCAGTCACAAAATTTCTTTGCCTTCCTCTTGCATTGGGTCAGGATGTTTTCCTCACTCAGTGAGGACCCAGGACCCCTGCTGAGTCTCTTAGTTAAACTTGTAAATTTCTCAAGTGGACAAAATGTATCAACCATAACAATCCACCCCTTGTCAATTTGGCAACCAGACACATTTCTTTAAACCAATTTCTAGATATGAAGACATGCTTATTCTTAACATTTCACAACTTGAATGTTATGACACAGGTTTAACAATCCTTAAGAACCTATTTCATTAGAACCATAACATTTTGCTCCTGGCCCCCCAGAGACTCATGCACATCTCTTTATGCAAATTACATTTAGTCCATCTGCAAGAGTTGCCAAAGTCCTAACAGCTTCAGCAGTGCTGAAAAGTCCAAGTCCCAAGTCCCCTCTGAGATTTAAGGCAAGCTCTTAGTTACAAGCCCCCAAAACAAATGAAAAGTTAAACACTTTTGACTTTCAATGGCACAGGATAAACATTTTCATTCCAAAAGTTACAAATGGGGATACAAAGGAATGGGACCAAAGCAAGTCCAAAACGCAACAGGGCAAACGTTAAATCCTGCAGGTCCCTGTGCAGCCTCTGAGGCAAACTGTGGCACATCGTGAGCTCCAAAGAGCTTGTGTGGCTCTATTCCTACGGCACTTTCAGTGGCTGTAGCTTCCATGGCTTCTCTCTTAGGCATGCATTGCTCCCTTTTTGCAACTTTCTTTAGATGATCCATGTTTCTGGCTTTTCCAAACTTCTGAGTCCTCCACTGCATCTTTGGCTTCACAGCTTCACACACTGCCCTCTCAAGGGCACACTGCCAGGCTTCCTGGGCCTTTTGAAATAGAGGTGGAAGCCATCTTAGCCACATAACTCTTGCATTCAGCATATGTCTAAAACCAGCACCACATGGATGATTCCAAGGTCTGCTGCTAGCTGGAGTAGTAGCTGGTCTTTTCTCTCTCTTGGCTATAGGGGTCCAGTGCCTGGATCTTGTGCACTCTGAATCCAATTCTGAGGAAAAAATTTTCTATGCTGCCACTATTCTGGAACACAGTGCTCTGTGGCTTTCTCCTCAAAGCAAAGTCTTTCACTTTTGCAGTTTTCAGGTTGCAAAGGGTGGAGACTTGCTGTTTTTTGTGATGCTTTCCAGCCATCTTTTCTATTCTCCTGTACCTTTTCAGCAATCAAGATTTCCTCAGCTCTATCTTTGCAGTCCTCAGATTTACTGGCGTTTCCTTTCTGGTCTAACTCACAATGTTTTAAATCATCCTGCTGGGCTATTTGGTCTTGATTTGCAACATAGATCTGGCTAAAAGCACCCAACAATAGTCATGCCACTACCTCAACATTTGACTGCCTTGAAATTTCTTGTGTCAGATTAATTAGTACATTGCCCTTAATTTCAGTCTCAAGTAAAGTCTCTGGACATGAGCAAAATGCAGACAACTTTCTGCCAAGCCATAACACATCATCTGCAGTCCAGCACCCAATGCAGCTTTTCTTCCCAGTAGAAACCTCCTGAGCCTGGTTTTCACTAGCAAGCTTTCTATCAGCCTTCTGATTTTATGAGTTCTGATCAGAATCTCCCATACAGAACAGTGTAAGGTGTCCCAGTGCAACTCTTTAAGGCAACATCTCCAAACCTTTCCAAACTCTTTCCACAAGCCATTCCCAAAGGCTCTTGAACCACATGGTCACGTATGGTCACAGCAATCATCCCACTTCTCTGGTACCAAATCCTGTCTTGGTTACTTTTCTCTCATTGCTGAGACAAATTACCCAACACCCAAAATTAAGGGAGGGAAGGTTTACTTAGTTCACAGTTTGAGGATGTTTCAGTCCCTAATCATCTGGCTCCAAGACAGGGCGGCATGGCACAGGGGCAACACTTCAAGGTGGCAGAAGACAGCAAAAGCAGCCAGAGCAAAAAGGGAGAAGCAAGCCTCTTCTCCTCCCTTATGTTGTAAGCAGGATACCACCCACTCCAGGGCAGGTGGTGCAATTGCAAAATCTCGGAGCACTTCTCTTTCACAGACTCAGGATGTTTCCTCATTCAGTGAGGACCCTGGCCCCCTGCTGAGTCACTTAGATAAAGTTCTAAACTTTTCAAGTTGACACAATCTGTCAGCCATAAGAACGTGCTTTACTCTAAATATCATATAGTATTAGTGGAAATTCCTTACATTCTATATTCATTTCTTAACATTTCCTTAATGAACATGAATATTTCCAGACTGAACAGGGGTTTCAGTTTTGAGACTGTCAACTCTCAGAGCATGCTTATTGAATGATGTATTCTCAGGATCAAATTATGATCTCTTTTGCGTCTAGGACTCATTGCTACTTCTCCAGAGGCTTGGGAATGGTGTGCCAAGAAATCAATACTTAATCAATGCCAGGTGATTCATTTTCAATTTCATATTATTCTAATGACTGGTTTTTAATTTAGTAGAAATGTAATATAATTAATAAATAAAAGGAAATATAAAGAAAATATTGCAAGTATCTTCCTGTTTAATATGCACATGTTTTCAAAATCACTCAGGTCAGATACAGTACAGGGAGTGCAGTGCCACGAATGGAATTTCCCTGAGGCAACCTGGCCAGCTCTCTCTTAATTCCAATGAATTAACTCACCAGGATTCACCAAATGGGCTCTGTGTGCCAGGCACTGTTAAGAGATCTCGGGTTAAACAGGATAGGGAACAGATGAACTCCCAGCACTTACAGGGGACCCCAGGACCATAGGCACTGAAGTGCACGTCAGCTGGTGATGGACCTTCCTGGGTGAAGAGGGAACAGAGAACGTGGACAGGAAGGGGTGGTCCCAGCTTTACACAGAGGCATTGGCCAGGCCTCACCAAGAAAATGATTTTTCAACCAAAGCACGAGCAGTTGCACAATAGTGCTGACCAGGTTTGTCCCCATTGCCTCCACCCTGGACCCCATCCCAGGGCCCTGTTCTTCACTGGGCTGCCACTGACCACCTTGTGTCTGAGAATACTGGCAGAGTCCAGGCAACACGAGCAGCAGACTGCAGAACTGCGTGTGCATAAGAGTGGGACTCGCCCTGACCTGAGCCAAGCCATGGCAGAGCTAGAGAAAGGGACCAGGTAGGGCTGTGCAGGCAAGGGAGGTCCCTAACCCAGAAAGGGCCCAGAGCCTGCTTAGTCCTCAGAGGAAATCCCAGCTAGTGTGGAAAACCCGTTCCAACGGCTTCTCACTATTTCAGTGTTTTTCCTTTAGGAATGGGGCGATGGTCACAGCAAACTGGACAGTGAACAGTGAGTGAAGAAGTCATACAGAATGAATGAAAGTAAGCTCCATTTTATGTTGACAAGTGTTTTCATGGAAATCAAATCCCAAAACAATGCCTCCATTTCTCTGCAAATTAAATGATAATATTATTTTAAGAAATACTCACATAGCTGCCCTAAGGTATTATATGTATAACTGACAATATTTTTTTTTCAACAAAAGAAAAGATTTTCTTATAGCTGTGTAATGCCTAAGTGTACCAATGGGTAAAAATCACACCCACCAAAGTTTGAATATAAAACAACACAACCAGGGGTAGTGGAACATGACTGCAGTTCCAGCTATTCAGGAGGCTGAGGCAGGAGGATTTTGAGTCCAAGCTCAGCTTCCAAGCCTCTGTCTCAAACAACAATAAATAAATCTTACATACATACTAAATAACAAGCAAAAATGAGTAAAGCATGATTAGTATTTTCAACTTTGAAGAATTTATTTTGCTCCAGCAATTATTGAAGTGTCAGAAAGACCCCTTACTTCATTAATTCACACACATACTTCATGTAAAGTAGTGATTCGATTTCATTTGTACCACTGATAAAGTTTAAAGTGAAATGACTAGAAAAAAAAAATTTAGGCCGGGCGTGGTGGCTCACGCCTGTAATCCTAGCTCTCAGGAGGTTGAGACAGGAGGATCCTTATGAGTTCAAGACCAGCCTGGGCTACAAACTGAGCTCAAGGCCAGCCTGAATGGCATAGTGAGACTCTATCTCAAAAAGACAAGGGCTGGGGATCTAGCTCAGTGGCCTAAGCGCCTGCC
>RJWT010006263.1:0-29472 GCA_004365215.1 Cuniculus paca
GGGCATGAGCTGCAACACAGCTTAGCATATATTAGTAACATATTAAATGACAACAAACATAATCAGAACCATCTCCAATGTTGATTTCGCACTCTCCTTCATTACTCCCACTTAGTCTCTTAAATCGTGAGGGTCCAACTCTTTCATCTTGTGCTCTTCACAGACTTTCCATGCTCTGCTGCACATGAGCCTTGAATGTGCCACACTGTCTAGTGCTCAGCCGCTGTCACAAA
The DNA here is from genome assembly GCA_004365215.1 of Cuniculus paca. Taxonomy (NCBI): domain Eukaryota; kingdom Metazoa; phylum Chordata; class Mammalia; order Rodentia; family Cuniculidae; genus Cuniculus; species Cuniculus paca. Next base: position 234 of record RJWT010006263.1, read on the forward strand.
GCTGCACATGTGAAATGTCCTACCTTTGGTATTTAAGCTGTGGACCATGGAGCTAGATGGTGCTACTTGCCCCAGCAAGGGAAATCAGTTAAGGTTTGGAAACACCTAGATCTAAACTTGTTAACCTAACTTGTCTTCCAGGAAATGCCCTTGGTTGGGAACCAGCTTTCCAAGAATGGATGAGCAGAAGTCAGGTTATCCTGATGTTACAAGCACAAAATCTCCTGTACAGAACATAATTCCTTCCAAAAAGAAACACATGATATGCGGAGGCATGTCATTTAATCCACAGGAAAGTGCTCTTTTCTACCTTCTATAAATTCTCCCATTACCAACCAATGGGGAAGCAGATGTGAGTTTATTACTCTTGACCTCCTTGCCAGTTGGCTGTGCAATAAAGTCTGTTTTTTTGCAAAAGCCCAGTATCTTGGTACTGGTTTCATTCCCATTCAATAATAGGCAATGAGCTTGATAATATTAGGATGGGTACTCAGAACCAAGATGTTACAAGCAGGTGTGTGGCTTACTAAAACAGCTGCGATATACATGTAAGGAGAACACCACAAAGTTTCAGACTAACTGTGGAATCTTTGAGAGGGTTGATAAGGTCCAAGTGGGGCCTTGCAAGTCCTCAGAATACTTAAACCAACACAATCAACGATTAGCTTTCTGCAATTGTAACAAAACACCTGAGATAATCAACTTAAAGGGAGAAAAGACTTATTTTGGCTTACAGTCTCAGAGATTTTAGTCCATGGTTGCTTGGTACTATCACTTGAGGCTTGTGGCAAGACAGAACATCATGGTAGGGGAGGGGCCAGGATACCAATATCCCCTTCTAGGGGACATCTCTAACTTCCTTTCACCATTCCACCCCTTAAAGGTTCCTGCAACTCCCAAAAGCCCCTAAAGCTGTTGTATTAGTCAGATTTGTGATGGACAAAATACTTCACCTCCATAACTTATAGATGGAGAGATTTATTTTGGCTCACAGTTTCAGAGGTTTTAGTCCACAGTTGGCTTTGGCTGACTTTGAGGCAGAAACAGCAGAGTGAGAGATCAGGAGCAGAGGAAAGCTGTTCAAATCATGTCACCTGGAAAGCAGAGAATAGTGGAAGAGGCCCAGAGAGGAAAGTACAGGGACTAGAGATCATTCTCAAGGTGATATCCCCATGACCCACCCAAATACACCCAAAATCTACCAGGCATCTCTCCAGACAAGTTGACAGTGAAGATTAACTATCATAGAGGGAGACCAAGACTTCAACATATGAGCCTTTGGGTTATTTAAAATCCAAGTCAGAGCAGTCAGAATCCAATTGCTAGGGGCATGTATCTTTCATTAAAAAACTAGGAATTTCTGAAAAGCTTGGTCTATCACCATCTCCAGGTTCATTTCCTGTCATGCTTGGCTTAGAGTGGAACCTTGACACCTACAACAGGGAACTATAAGTCTCAATAAGTTTTATGGGTCATGGGGTCCATTCTTGCCCAGCCTCCAACCTAAACCACCAAAGGTACCTGTTCTTCATTCCTTTTGGGTCTCAAATCTGGGCCACTCAGCAACTCTCTGTAGGGTCTATTCTGTCCCAGATTCAGATATCAGCTCTCTGATTCATGTGAATCCCGGCAAACCCACAGCATGAGGTCCTAACAGCAAGTCAGCCCTGTGGTTGGCCCCACCCTGCTTGGAACAGCTCAGGTAACTGTGTCCTTGTCTTTTTACTCCATCCAGATGTCAGGGAAAAGTTCAATATGCCTGCTCTTTTGGGATTTGGGTTTCTGCCTTGTTCCCTTGAGGTTCTTTCGAAAAAAGGAAACCAGTATTCACTGGTTCCTACCTCATGGTTTCATTAAACTAATTTGCTATTTGCTCTTTGGTGTTGCCAAGTTCTCTCACTGCCATGTTTTGTTGTTTTTGTTTTTTTATTTGTTTGTTTGTTTCCTTTCCTAACTTCTCTCTCAACCTCTTTCCAAACTGCAATTTCTCTACCAATGAAATCCCACTTGGTTCAATGTCTCTCCCATAAGCTCCTGCCAAACAGGTACATGTCTCTCCTCTTACTCTGAGGTTACTGGATTCCTCACTGCAGGCACTTCCCAATGCTTTCCATGCTGGTAATTACGGATGTCTTCTCTTTTTAATTAAATACTTGACTGCCTTTCAAACTCAACTTTCCTTACCCACTTCTGTTCTCTCTAATATGTTTTCCATTCTAATGCTATACAGACTTTCTTAAAACACAAATCTGATTACCTCTGCTTCTTGTCTTTCAGTTGTTTCTCACTGTACCTGAGATAAAGATCTAGATCTTTTGTTGGTCTTATTATCATTAGAGTCTCATCTCACATCTTTCGTCTTCTCTAGTGTTGTGTTCCCACTATACCAATCTCTCTCCCTGCCACAGGGCTTTAACAATGCTCCCTCAACCCCCAAGCCTCCATCTCCACCTTCATTTAATTAACATGTATTCATGTTTTATATCTCAACTCATTTGTAAGTTCTAACAGAGACCCCTTATGGGTCTGCACAACTAGGACAATTCTCTTTGATCTACTATCTCCAAGCAAAACATGTTTTCTTTATAACACACATTACAGGTGTGATTTTACAGTTTTTATTAATTTATTGATACCCCACTAGATTGTAACCTCATTATAGTAACCATATTAGATTTTGTTCAACATTTTATTCTTATGGGTTCTCATACTATATAAAATAGGTGTTCAATTAATTTTTGTTGGCTGAAGATATTTGACCCAAGGACCAGGTCTCATTTTTCTTCCAATTCTACTAACTTCTCACATACAGAGAGTTTTCATAAATACCTTTCTCCAACAAAAATATGAATACAAAGTCTAAGATCTTTGGATTTCTCAGTACTACTAGTGTTCAGTGCCAGAGCAGTGGTACCTCACAGGTGCACCCTGGAGTCTGCAAGCACAATATTGTAGGGGAGAACCACAGAAGTAGTCTGTGTCATTTATGAAGAAGAATATGGCTCTCTTGAGCCACAATGGCATTTTCTAAGAACTGATATGGATTGTCTCAGAATTGCTACAGCCACAGCATCTATAGCGGCCACAAAGGCAAGCCCAAAAGAACTGTTACGACCCCAAGTGTTATCAGGGCCTACCTGTTGGGCCACATTGCACCTCAACCACAAAATGATAGATGGTTTGCTATAAAAGGCCCAAGAGAAAAAAAAAAGAGTATAAATGAAAAGTTGTATTTTCACTCCATGGGTGGTTTGGCCTCATTTTTGGCAAAAAGTCTGGAAGCCTTATTTTCTAGGGGGAAAAAGGTAGTTTGCCCTTTAAGCCCTGTTTCTAAATGTGATGGATAGATGCTTCACTTCTGCAATTAAACACCCAGAGAATGGCCTCAGTGCCAGGTATCTAGGCCACCCTGGCCAAGTTCCACTGAACATTTTGGTGCACATAAAATGCCTTTGCCGAGCATGCGAAAGATTATTTTTTCCCTCATCTGCCTTGCATTTCCTTACGCCGAGTACTGTCACATATTAAGTGGCACTAACAGAATCATCACCTAGTAAACGAGGATCTTATGTAAGCCAACCCTGTTCACATGCACCGAGTACTGACTTCACATGCAACTAAATAACTGCGGTATATACAGCAGCCCGGCCCAATAGAGCAAACCAGTGCCCCCATTAAAAGCTGCATGTGACTCTAGGTAGCCAAATTCAAATTTTATGCTGAAAAATTACCCAGAAGGCAAAGGTTGAGGAGTCTGTGGAAACTGACTCTATAGTAGGGAGAAAAGGGGTGCACCAAATGTAGAACTTTTCTGCAGATAATACACTGATCCAACAAGAGCAAACGTCCTCTCTAGCATGAATATTCATAACAAATGACTCTAACAATGACCATTCATCTCTCCTGGCTTTACCTTCCTCCATTCCATGCATCACTAATTAACACATGCATGTTTTACCTGTTATATTTTTTGCATACTTGTACCTTCCTCAATTGGAAAATAAACTCCATGAGGGCAGATTTTTGTCAGTTTTATTCACTGCGACATCCCTAAAAACTAGAGTGTAAAGGGTTTCCTATGACTATGTTTTGAATGAATGAGTGGGATTTTTAACATTTACTAGGCACTTGTGCTAGTTAGTGTTTTCATTGTTGTGGAAAAATACCTGACATAAATCAACATAAAGGAGGAAAGATTGATTTTGGCTCATGGTGTCAGAAGTTTCAGTCCTTGGGTACTCGATTCATTGTTTATGGGGCTGCAGTGATGCAAAAGTATCATGGCATAGAGAGCGTGTGGGAGTGGAACTGCTCATATTGGGGCAGTTAGTAAAAAAGAAAAGAGAGAAGGCGAAGGGCTGGGGACAAGACATACCCTTCTGGAGCATGTGCCAGTGGCCTACTTTCTCCAACCAGGCCCCATTTCCAAAAGTTCCCCCCACTTCCCAATAATGCCATCAAATTATGAAACCATCCATGGATGGTTAGAGTTCTCATGATCCAATCACCTTCCAGAAGGCCTGGCCTCTGCACACTGCTGCCCTGGGGACCAAGCCTTCAACATGTGAGCCTTTGTTGCTGATTCCAAGCATAACAGCACTATTCCTATGGCCTTCCCTGAATCAGAAAAAGGGAGAGTAAATGAACAGTTGGGAGCATTGAGAGTGAGATAACTCGATTTCCAAAGCTTATAACATTTTTATCTTGGGCAAGTCTCTTAAGCTCTTCCACAGCCCAAATGGCCACCTCAAAAATGGAGACAATAATAAAGATACCATCTATAAGTGTTCCATGAGCTGTAATGAGATCAGTATAGGGTCCTTTCCCTAGTGCCTAGAAATACAGCAAGCGTACAGTAAATGTTAGTACTTATTTTCAAATTCTCAACACTTTTTATAATCATTAATAACGATCAACACCTGCAAGACAATATTAAAAGGTATCGGCTATTGTTATTGTCTTCCTACAATTGATACTGAGATTTCTTTATAAAGTCACAGGATGGTGCAAGGTAGAACAGTGTTAGACAAAGAAGGTGTCAGGGAGGAGGAATAAGTCAGAAAGAAGCACTACAACGAGGAATCCAGAAGTGTTAGCCTCAAAAGGGGAGGACTGATTTTGGTGAATCTGGTTAAGGTAGGTTCTAGGAAGACGGGGTGCCAGGCAGCAATAGACATTTACCTTAGTATATGCAAAACTGGTGATGAAGTGTGGTAAATCACACGGCTGTGCCAGGAACCCAAATTCTATGACTGCTGATTCTGATTCCAAAACTACATTTCCATTATACTCCTAGAGAGTGAAACCTCCGTTATTCCCCTAGCTGTAGGATCATTCAAGACAACCCAGTGTGTGTTCTCCATTCAGGTGCACCTGGATTCAAATACAACTGTCTCATGTATCAGTTAAGTGAGCTTGGACATTTGAGCTCCTCTGATCCTCAGTTTCCTACCCTGGAAAATATAAGCACTAACTGTATCTAAGTATAGGCCGGGATAAAGATAAAAGCAGATGGCTCTGGAAAATTCAATGTGCTGGCAAAGGTAACTTTTTGAAAACCTTGCCAACAGAAGTAGCCTTCCACCTGGGTGAGCAAATCCTTTCAGTAACACCAAAGTAGTTTCTCTTCCCAGCCCTGACCTTCTAGGAGAGAATAAACTATGACAAATCCAAAACACACCCCTAAAAGTATGTTAACAATCAACTAATATCTTTTTTTCTTCCTGAGACAATGTTTTGATTTAGTTTTAGCAAAAATGTAGGCATCCTGGAAACATCTGTTTGAAATAAAGCCAGTGCGTCATATCACCACAGCTGAGGAATTCACACTTGGCCACAAATATAAAAAAGAGAAACTGTCACAGAAAAAAACAAACAAATAACAACAACAACGACAAAAACCAGAGTCCACTTTCCAGGTGTCAAAGAGGTTATAACAAACTAGATTTAACTTAACATTTTGCTAGCATCAACTGAGATGCAGTCACTGTATTATTTAACAATTAAAAGTTAAAATATGCAACTGTTCCCTTCCATAGTCCTGTTTAACAAATCTAAAGCAAAGAGAATCTCTTAAACCAGATTTCGATGTATTTATAAAAATCTATCTGTACCACAGAACAAAAGACCTTACATTTTAAAGAGTCAAATAAATCAAGGGATAAATCACTAACTTACAAATGAGTTCCATTCCCAAAGAGCCTTCACGAATCGGATTCCTTCATAAGTCTGACAAAGTGAGTCTCATACACCTTTGATACAAATATACAATGTAAAGCATAAAAACAAACACACACACGCGTGCGCACACACACACACATACACACAAATACTGTGAACTACTTTTACTTCTACTGTATTTACGGTATATAAACTGTTTTACTTTACTGAAACTTTTACTTTTATAGTTACCTTACAAAGGTGGTACAGAACTGCACAACCGTGAATGAACTATTTTTACTTTTACAGTTACCTTACAATGCCGTAATTTCTTCACATCTACAAATGTTTGTAATTTGAAGTCCATTCTTACCAGTGAAAGTTTGTAACTTGAATGTCTGTAAATCGGGGAGTTACTATATATGTTTTAATTCATACTGGGCTTCATTATGGTAACCGTATACACGCATATAACATATTTGGTCATACTCAGTCTTCCTTACTCTCCCAATCTTCTTTCCCTCTCCCCTTCTTATTCCCTTCCAGGTATCTAATAATCTCCCGAAGGGATTTTTTAGACTGAGTTGCTGATAGCACTAATTATCTTGTCTATTACACCATAGATACACAATGGCACAAACAAAAGAAGCATAAGTAGAACATTCAGAGTACTCGAAGTTATAGTCTAAGTATTAATCTTTATTAGAAGGATGGATATAAAATTCTGAGTTAAGGATACTATCTGGAAAGAGTAGAGTATATTAAATAATTTACTGCATACACTACTATGACTGGACTTGCATGTGTCGTCTGAGTCAATCCTCATAATAACCTCATGGTAAGAATGAATCCCAGCTTACACTGGAGGCAACTGAGGCCCCCAAACAGGCAAAGCAACTTGTAGCCACATGGCTAATAACTTGCAGTCTGTACCCACACTCCAAAGCCTGTCTGCTTCTACCAACGATGGTCCGTGGCCTTGCCCAGTAAATTAAGGGAAGTCCAATCATAAGCTAGGTCTTCATTTAACATTTAAAGTGCTTCGGCTCTTACTGAAAAGGGAAATACAATATGAGAGACCTAGGGCACCACTATACTTTAGTCAGAGCCCTAAAATCACTCATGTATAATTAGCTATAACTATGATCTGAATATTTAAAACATAAATATTAGAGAATGGAATAGTTAAACAGCTAACTAATTAGCTAGGGCTGTTCTATTCACCTCTTAGCATTCTTACTCAGTTTTCTGAAACAGCCCAAACCAGCATCTAAATGCAGGATTAGAGCAAATGGGTGTTTGTATGAACTCAGGATGGGAAGATAGGAGCACAGAGACTTCGCAGGCTGGGAAATGACGGAGAAATTAACAGGTAAGACATGTAAACATTTTTCTCAGAAGGCCCCAAGCTTCTTAGAAGGACCCAAAACCTAAACAAGGCTAAAACTCAGAGGCCTGAAATTTTGTGAGACTGACTTCCACCCAGCAGAACAAGTTACAGCCTCCCAAGTTCTAGTCTCCAAAAGGCAATTTGGGAAGCCAGGGTCCTGAGAAGCAAGTATGAAGCTAACAGACAGCTCAATGGATATCCCCTCTGCTTTTGCAGGCCATGAAACTCATCAGGCAGATGCATCCAACCTATTCTATAGAGCCATGAGAATGCTGTCTTTTTTGACAATCCTTTGCCTTCCTGTTGTCTAAGGACAAGTTTGATATGTGTGGCTGAAGAGGTCACACTGAGGCTGAAATACTGCAGACTCAGAACTCACTCAGAATTCCAAGGCACCTCCCACAAGCACAGAGAAAGCCCTCTACCATGGGCTTGTGCATCTGAAGCACTATGGAAGTAAAGTGGTGTTTCAGATTCATGGATTGTTTGCGCAGCTAATACGCTAACACCTTCCTCATGAAAGCCAGAGATACTCTTTGTAAGTTAGCATTTTCCTTGTTGTATTTTTATCATGTATTTTGCATGTGTTTCTGGTTCCAAGATTCAGGGAAAACAAGATGCTTAGTTGAAAATGTTTACAGTAGAGACCTTATAAATTCCATGATAGTCTTTGGAGAGGAAAGCAGTTTGCAAAATACCAGCTATGGGAATAAAATATTTTAGAGAAGCCCCTGGGATCATTTTGTTTTCCTTGGATACCAAAATCTTTCCTAAATAGAAACATTTCACACAGGTAAGAAAGCCCTGGTAAAGCCCATTTTAGGAATCGTATGCTTTCACTGATCTTTTTGAGTCAATGGGGCACAGAAACTCTAGAATCTAGGATAAGATGTGGTGAGACTGCTCTGTCCACCTGCTCATATGTGAGTGAGCCCAAGGACAAGAGTACCCATTTTCGACAACAAAGAATCTGTGAAAATGAGTGTTACCATCCTCCCACAGAGAGCTACAGCAAAATGAGAATCAAAGGCAGCATTTTCTCAATAGTAGCTTTGAGAAACTCTGTGAGTCAAAGCAGCAGCTCTTCTCCAGTACTTCCCGACATATTAAGGTCAGCTGACAGCACTGCTCCGCAGAAAAGACTTAATGCATTTGACAGATGGCAAACACACCATATTGACTCTTCTTAATTTAACAAATTTGGATGTTTTGTAAGTGTTCTTTCCTCAGTGAAGAGACATTCTAAAACACCACTTACGCTTACACTGTTCTTTTCCTCCTCTAGCTCTTACAAGTTACCTTTGACGCTGTCTAAAGAAACTGAATCCAACTTTCTGTATTAATTCATCATTCCAGCTATTAACGGCCATCACAAATATGGATGTTTGGATACTGGCATGAGTGTTATCCTCCCTCCACCTTTTTTTTTTTGTTTTTTGTAATTATGAAGTAGCTTCACTGTCTCATATTGAGGTCAGAGGAAGTTGACCGAATGGACAATAGCAGAGTCTTGAACTCCTGCAAATAGCACACAAAAGTAGGCATTTGTTCCTGGATGTGGTAGCACATATCTGTAATCTCAGCTATTGGAGAGGCTAAGGTAGGAGAATCACAAAGTCAAGGCCAGTTTGGGCAACTCAGTGAGATCTTAACTCAAAAATGAAAAATAAAAAGGGCTGGAGATCTAATTTAGTGGTATAGTGTTTCCCTGGCATGTGCAAGGGCCTGGGTTTGATCCCCAGCACTGAAAGAAAAAGAAAGAAAGAAAGAAAGAAAAAAACAAAAGAAGGCATTTGTGCTCTTCCCTTAAATAAAGAACAAGGGTCAAGTTTATCAAATTCCTGAAGGGTTGGTGCCCTTGTTTTAGTGAGAGGCTTTTGTAACTCTACAGTCTCTGCTGTGCTGTGGAGTTTCAGGGGTTTATCTATGTGGGGAGGGGATGTGATATGTGTACAGAAGGGGTTTCAATTCTGGTAAAGCTCTCTGGACCACCAAGTTGTCTAGGTGGCAGCCCTGTGCCCCATTCAGCATGAGAAGCCAAGGCCACTAGGAGGAGGCAAGGAGACCTTTCCTATGGTTGCCTGTTCCCTTTGGCCATGTGAGGGCATGGAACAGTATCTATGAACGAGGAAGCAAGTCCTGCCAGACCCGGGCTCTGCCAGTGCCCTCACCTGGGACTTCCAGGGTTATAAGAAACAAATGTGTGTTGTTTATAAACTACCCAGTTCATAGCATTTTATTATAACAGTCTGAACTCACTAAGTTATTGTTTTCATAATTTCCACTGTGCTGAAATTAAATATAATCTAAACTATGAAAATAAAATTATGCCAAACCTTCAGACAATGTCTCTTGCAAATTTCTGTGGTTATATTGCCACAAGCATCTGAAGAATTTTCTGCATTTTTGTTCTTATAGACAACCACAACAAAAAATCTACCATTACAAAAAAAAAAAAAAAAAGTGGTCCATGGTTAAATAAGTCTGAAAATGTTTAATTGTACAAAGTAAAATCAGTTTTTTTACTGTAAGCAAATAAAAATTCCTAGAACATCTCATGGGAATGAGAGCTTAGTAGAATACTCTCCTTTATATTTCTCCCTAAATACCCATGAATATATTTTAAAATTTCATCTCAAAGGATTAAAATTTCCATACATCTTATGTCCCTGTATTAAAGAGTACTTAACATTGTTCTACTGTAAACTTTCTTCTAAGTTTCAGGATAATCCCTATATTTCTAGCTGACTAACTGGTTCAGTCAACATAAGGCAAATGCCCTCATGAAAATGGGCCATTGCTACAGTGACAAATTTAATATCCACATTTTACTGCTGTCCTTGAACTGAAGTCTCTGATTTCATGCTACAAATAAGTAGGCCATCAGTGGGGACCTGAAAAATCCTTTCAGTAGACACAGATTCCCACAGTGGCAGTGCCCAGCTAAATTACCAAACCTATAGATATCACACTAGTGCCTGACACTTGTCCCACATTTCCCACATTTCAGAGTAAAAAAAAAAAAAATTTAAAGTGTCCATACTAAGGCAAACAGATGCCCTCAGTAATTAAGAATTCTTAGAGTTTTAAGTTGATAAATGGTCAGTGAAGTTAAACACATATAAAACAATGTGAAATGGCCCACATATACTAAATTAATCTTAAATCTACTCAAAGACTTTCAGCTTTCTAGAACTCACAAAAAAATCTGATGTGATTAATTTAAAATTATTCTTTATGATAGAGAGCAATAGAATTCCACAAAATTCAAGGTATCTATTTATTTACATTCTTGTCAGGGTCAGCCAAAAACAAACAAACAAAAAACCCACTACTGACTCAGTATTAAAAATTAGTTGACTTCACTTCTTTCTGAACAGTATTCTCTAACTGCTGAGGACCACTGGGTCCCACATCTTTCTAGTGACAACAGGAAGAGATAAACAGACTATTCAAACAGAGCTCTTCGCATCACACCAGCTGAATAAATAGTGATGCATGGGTCTCTTTGCTCGATAATGCCATAACTTGTACAGACTGAAGAGAAGAAGATGGAACTGTAAGTCCTATTAGAATATTTAAACAAACACAAAGGAACTTCCAGGAACTTCCTTAAAGATCAGTTTCAAAGAAAAAAGAAAAGATACAAATATTTTATCATCTAATTGCAGCTTCTAGAGCAACAAAAAACTCCCCATTCCAGTGTTAAGTGAAATCACAGAAGAATAAAATGATATTACTGTTTTCTGTGCAGTATCTAGAGAAGCTCCTACAGCACTTCACTGGAGTACAGAATTAACACAAATCAATTCAGCTAAAGTGAATGATGTCATCAATCGCTAATACAGCATTAGGAATATTTCAGAATGAATTTTTCCCCCTGTTAATCTGCTTTTAGGAGGCTGTGCCCAGTTTCTGGAGTAGCTCAGTTCTTGCGGAATAGAGGAAACTGAGCCTATGGCTGACTACAATTATGTCAAAAGCATGCAGTTAGCACTTGAAGCAACCTCACACATCTCGGGTGCCACTACTCCCAGGAAGGGGGTGAGTCTAGACAAGCACACCAGTCACAGCCCATACCTCTCAGATTCTGAGAGCATCTCAGGGGCTGGTATATGTTATTGGCATCGTCACCAAACTGGGTTTTCTAGTAGTGAATTAGAGACTGAAGCAAGGAAGAGATGATAGATAAAGCCCTGTGTGTTACATGTTAGTATGCTGTTTTTTGTTTTGTTTTTGACCAAAAAAGGGCTGTATATATCAGCTGCCATAAACACAACACAGGAATGGTCAGGCAGAACTGACATAGGGTATGGACTGCACTTTCATAGAAGGAAGATAACGACTTGGCTGGAGAAGGTGATTCTTAGGAAGCTCTCAATCCAATAATTATAGATGAATGGAGGAATCAGAGAGGAGCCATTGGAACTACGAAAGCATTCAGCAAGCAAAGAGAGAGAGATGGCTTTGGTCAGCTATCCATTTCTGTGTCATTCCTGGGCAAGGAACAGTTGCTGAGCAGACTAGAAGTAATAGTCTCCATATATTGAAATGACAGGGCAAGGAACACCGATTTATAAATTATGCTTAATCAAGTCAACACTGCATTGGAATTCATAAAAGATCAATATTACCTGACTTTTATATAAAAATTCTTTTCCTCTTCTTAAATAGTATGGTATCCTTAATATATCAAGATGAAAATCCTGGCTCACTGAAAGCTGACCACACTGTACCAAACTGCTTTTCCAGTTGTAGCAGCAGATGCACAGACCATCCACGCTCCCGTGACTTTATTACTACTGCTTTAGACTGGGTTCTCCCAGAGCGGACCCTGAGACAAGAATCCCACCACAAATGGATTGAGAAATGGTCCCCAGGAATACTGTTGGGGAGTGGAAGAAGAAAGACAGCAGAGGGAAGAAACCTGAAATCTGCTACAAGGTATATTCATAAGCAGATTAGTACTTCAAGCTACTCAAACTCAAGTCTACTGGGGCTCTCAAAGAGACAATGTGGGTCACACTCGAGAGTTCTCACACAAAGAAGGAAGCTGAAAGAGGGCTTATCCTCCAACTTCACTTGTCTTTGGCTGAGGGCTGCAACTAGAGTCATTAACTTCCTAGTACTATAGGATGATTCCTTGGCCTGGTGAGAGAGCCTGACCACGTGGAGTAAAAGGCACGCACAGTACAAAAGTTTCAGTGAGTACAAAACTGGGTGAGTCTCACGTGTTTGTGAACTAGGTCCTGGCAAGGCTGAGAGGGATAAAGCTAAGATTACTCTTACCCAGTGCAACTAGGATTGATGGAGTGGGCTCCATATCATAATCCTATTCACAACACCAGCTTCACATGTAGTCCCTAACATTAAGAGTCACAGCAGAGTCATTAGTACTAGGTGTATAGAGGTCAGGACTCAAGTTAACTAGAATCAGGAAGTGGAAGAATCAGGCAGATATTGGAAGGGAATAGTTTATGTTACAGGACGGTGAGATAAATGCTGCTTATAGAACTTTTTGGGAACATCTTCTCTGTGGTGGTGTGTGCTCAAAGCACTGTAGGGTTGCCTGTTCTAACTGACAGCTGAATAGAGTATGCAGATTCTGGACATGAAAAAGACGAAAGTTAATTTGCTCATCTGGGGACTGAACTGGCATCAGTGACTTCAAGCATGTCTTGCAAAGACCAACTGATCTCCACTTCAAACACAAAGCACTCTGTCTTCCAAGTGGTACAGAATTCCATTTTATCTACACTGGGCAGGTAAAGCAAAGTATTAGCCAAAACTCTACACATGGAGGGCTATTTGTAGAACTTCAGTGGATTGTCTAGTGTTGCTTTAAATAAACTGTAACATTTTTATAGAAAGTAATAAGCCATACATTTGACTAAAAGCAAGTTACAACTATTTTGAAAAAAATACATAAACAAATGATACAATTCTATCTTATCTGAGCATCTATATACATAATTTAGAACTGGCTAAAACTCAATTTTATGTGTTCTGATCATCTCCACCACTTGGCACATCCTGTCTCAGGGAAAGGAATCCAAATTCAGAAGTGTCCTTTAGCTATGAGGAATCTTTTAAATATTCAGAAAATAAAATCTCTGTGAGAATTTAGATGAGATGTGTATTCTTGGTAGCAGGGTAAGCAAATACAAGGGCACGTTCCCATTAATTGACCCAAGCTCACTGACTCTCATTCAGTCCAGACCAAGCCTCAGAATCTTTCACGCACGCTTTCTCAGTCAAGACTGATCTTCCTGAGCTGATACTCAACATGAAGCCTATTTGGCATCCAAGATAAATGTATGTACCTCAATACCACATCATCCTAAAGGAGATAGAAGGAGGGAGAGCCAAAAGGAGAGAACAAAGAGAAGGGGAGGAGGAGACAGGAAGGAAAGGGAGGAGAAGGGAGAGCTAGGAATAGGGCGAGTAGGCCATGGATAGAGACATGAACATGGAAAGGATGACGATGAAACAGAATAGGAGGAGGAAGTGGACGGGGAAGGGCAGGAGGAAGAAAGAAATTAAACTAGTATCTTTTCCTTAGTTCCTTGCACATCTCAAGGAATAGAGAGCGTACTCCCATTTAATCACTGACTGTCATGCTAAAACAAACAAACTACTGCAAAGTAGGTTTCAGTTCATAGCTGTTAACACTGAAATTATATCACCTGACTTCTTCAGGAAACTAAAAATTATCTTAAAAAAAATGCCAAAAACAAAAACAGACCCCCCCAAACCAAAACAATAATAACCAAACAAAAACAATGAAGAATGAAAATTCTTCACATCCTTAAGGCAATTGAGAAATTCCTAACAGCAATATATTGTTTAAGCAAAACTCAAAAAACACTGCCTTTGGAAAGATTGTTTAAAAAGCCCTAAATATACAGTGATCACTATGTATGACAAATATGCAGTAATAAAAAACATGAAGCTTTTTTTTAAAGCACCATACCACAGCAATGTATGCACACCCATATTTATAGCAGCACAATTTGCAATAGCTAAAATTGGAATCAGCCTATATGCCCATCAAGGGATGAACAGATAAAGGAAAATGTGGCTTCTGTATACAATGGAGTACCAAGCTGCCATAAAGAAGGATAAACTTGAGGTGTTTTTAGGTAAATGGATGCACCTTGAGATTATAATTTTAAGTGAAATAAATCAGACATGCATGTTTTAAAAAAAACACTAGAAGTAGAAAGAAGAATTAAAGTCCCAAATATCTTCTCCCTACCTCTCTTCACTTTTCCTCCTACTCCTGTGACATTACAAAGAACCATTCCTGTCACTGTATTGCCCACATGGTGGTGCCCGATCTCCCTCAGAGACCAAGGGGCTTGGGGTGTGAGAAAGTGCTAAAGTATATATTTTTCTCTGAAATCCTAAAAGTTTTCATCATTCCAGTGCCCTTATTATGTTGACCCAGATCATCATTCACTGGGTATAAATGAACTTGGCTGTGAACAAGGTTAAGAATTAGAGCTGAGGATGATCTAGTAGTGCATCTTACTTGTCTCCTGGGACAAAAGCAAAATTGTTTCTCCAGAGAGTTTTCTCAAGTGGTTTTCCAAGTGTGAATTGAAATCACATTCATAATCTTGTGACTTTCCTCTCTTTTACAACCTACCAGTAATTAGTGGTTTTAACACTTTGGGGCAACAATACCCAACACAAAGGCAAATGAGTTAAGGCACAGTAGCGCCCAGTTGTAGACTGCAAGCTCATTTCCAAGCATTATTTGTTTTCTTAAACTTGAGCTGGGATGACTTTTTCTTCACTGCCTTTAATTAATCAGGAAAGCTTAATATGCACTTTTTTTTGGTTTGTTTTCATCAATCTGGCATTAAAATTGCTGAATTGCTTTTGTAGTAATTTGAAAGAAGAGTTTGGGGGCTATTAGAAGAAATTCACGTCAGGCATTTCTTTCTGTGGCCTACTTATATTTTTCAAAGTGAAGGGCTGTTTCAAGGAAAAATGAACAACTTGGGGTACTTGGGATGTCTGGCCCATCTGAAGTTCTATTTTTCGATTTTCTATACAAAGACGCCTTATGGTGCATTTTAATAATGTAACTTGAAATATATTTTGAAAGGGGGAACAAGTCATAATCTGACCCACACAGAACAATGCCTCATGCAGATTCTTGAATGAATATCTGGCTGTAGGAGTCCTCTTCTTTTGTCTCCTGGGTAATTATTTCACACATTTGGGAGGTTTCTAGGGAAAGCATATGCACTTTTTAAAGTAAAAAGTGTGAGGCTCTGACTCTTCCTAGAAATCTAGAAGGAACAGAGAATAAGAAATGATAAGGTGGCCTCTGATACCCAATCAAAGATCCTGTAGGTCACCTTCAGCACTGAATATTCCAAAGTTATCTTCATTAAAAATGCAGAAACAGCTTGAGCGCATATCTGACTTTACCTTTTAAAAGTGGGATTAAAAATTTAAGAAGCTCTATGAATCACTCTCCTGCCTTTCTATTCTTTGGTATTTTTTTGATCTCTTAAGCCTAGGTAGAAGTTATTGTTGGTTCAGGTATATCATGATCAAATAAGACACAATTATAAAATATTTCTTTTTTAAATAAATAGACCCTCTTCCTAAACATCATTATAACGACATAGCTAATTCATTTTTATTTACCCATTAATGTGCCCACTCAACCACTCCTCTATGCATTTCTCCATTTATTTGTTTCTTCATTTGTTTACTTGGCTATTTTCTGAGTTCATTCTATGTGGCAGGTACTCTGATAAGCAGTAGAAGTAAACAAAGCCCTTGTTCTCACAAACTTACAGTCTAGTGGAGAAAATTAATTTTAACCAAATAACCACACATGCACATAGTAGGGATCTCAAACTGAAACAAGGACATTGAAATAAAGGGGCAATCACTCCAGGGATCAGGGCAGGCTTCTCTGAGGAGGTGGTGCTTGAGTCAACATCTTGAATTTTGACGGGTTAAATAAGCAGGAGTAAGGCAGCGCTCCAAGATGATAGAATGCTGTGCGGGTCCTGGAGGAGGAGGAAACAGAGGCAAAGCTCTACAGGCAAAGGACAGGTAGTATTTGATGGGCCACTTTGAGACACATTCTGCCTCCTAGGTTGGCAGGCACTGTGCATAATTTCAGGTCAATGACTATGAATGAGCACTGTAAGTATTGTCTAATTGCCCACACTGAATGCCGTTTAGGCAGAGACGGACAGACAGTCTTGCCTTTCACCTTCAGATGCAAGCTTTGAGGATGTTCTGGGTAAATGGGTGAAGCTCACATATTTTCAAATGAGTGAGCACTGGTGAATGGGTACACTGTCTGTTTTCTAGTACCTTCCTTTCAGAAGAAACAGACATTCTCATGATGAGATAGGCCTTTTTCTCCCTAGTCTAGCAGATGGTGTCGCTGTAGGAGGGGATCATGAGCTCCTGTTCCCTGAAAATCTTGGAGAACGTGGTATGCAGCTTTCTGACTAGTTCAGAGGGAGGAAAAGACAATTTCTACCCACATTACATCTTGATCCAAAGCCTCCAATGGCCCCTGGCAAATTATATAAGGTCTTAGCATCCATTCTGCGTAGAGCAAGACACTAGGCTTTCACCTCCACAGATGACCAAGAGACACAGGGTCATTCTGAACCACTGCCTCACTGTCCATGGTACAGTTTCTGAGGCTGGATGTTTGGAATCTGAGATAGCAAACTACGGGGTAAAAAAACCTTTATTTCTATTGTAAAATCAATAACTGTGACAGGAAGAAAATAGGACCTCATTTTGCCCCTTCAGTAAGAAGTGGGTCCTCCCTGCACTCGGTGTCTTTACACACAGTAGATCACAGAGAAATGAGATGCTTCCAGACTGTCTTGACAAAGCTTTATTTTAAGCAAATTGTGTTCAACTTTGCAAATACCATCGTATCAAAATGGCATGCTTTCACAAACATCAGAGAGGAGCAGACACACTATGGAGGTTTGCTTCCCATTGCAGTTTTCCTGGTAAAGGGACTTTGGCTCTAGGACAGTGAGGAAGGAAGGGTCAGGAGATAGAGGGAGAGATAATCTGAGCAAAGGTTTGTTTTCATGCTGCTGTGCTGCTTTTAGCCTTCAGTAGGAAATAGTTTAAAACCTTCCCAATCTATGAAGTCTTTCTGGGTGGTAAGTTTTAAAAAGACATCAGCCAAAATATAAATTTGACTATAGCCAATTTTAATTTTCCATTTATGTTTTCCTGTATTTGCCAAAATTCATTGATGAATGAATAAAGAGCACCTTTGTAATCAGAAAAGAAACTGTAAAAATCTCCCAAATGTGGTCTCCTTCTGTCCCCAGGGAGCTACTCAGCATTATGAGAAAGAGGGATCATCTGAATCCTTGATGGATTCTAATCCTATTTCTTGTGAATTTTCATCAGTTCCCCATTCATTTAAATCAGCTATTAAGTGCATAAATGCGAAATCTTAAAACACATTTAGAGAGTGTATATTGTTTTAAATTAAGCAGGCACTCAGTGGTTCAAATTGTATTTGAGTATATGAAGAGAACAGTCTCACTCACCAGATCTCAATCCTCTTTGAAAACTGCTTACCCCTCAACTTTGCTCCCTAATTAGAGCATTTCATCTTTGTGGACCTTACCCATTACTGCATCGTGATAACTCTTGGCTAATACTCTGTGAAGTAATAATTAATAATAATCCACACCAGCCAAAAGCAAAGAGAGTAGCATGAACAAACTATAATGTTAGTGTTTCCTGACTGAATGATCACTTGGGGGAAAACAAAAAAGGGTTTTTATTGACCCAAGTGGTTTAACAGATGACACTTAAGTGATCTATCAGTATATAAGAACAGCAGCAAAAGTGTTCACTTATTAAATCATTTTTAAAATAGTCATTATAGAGCTTTTGCCATAAGTCAAGAACAAAGATTCCAGGAAATAATTTTTATGAAAAATTTAAAAACACATAGTAACATTGAGAGGAGTTTGGAGTGGAATAGGGTTATTAATTACATTTTCCAGATGTCATCTCTAGAAATAATCCTTTCACAAGTTCAGATTTTAAAAATGAAGATAAGCTATTTAAGTAAACTTAAAAGTTGGTAGATTTTGGCAGACTATCAGCGCCATAAGGTGAGAGACCTTATGTGTTTTATTCGCAGTGTATACAAAGCACCAGGCTTTGAGGGACAGTAGGTATAACTCACCAGGTGCTCTGCTTTGTTAATACAAAATGAATGGGTGAATATTTTATAGCGTCATCTGATTTTGTAAACTGAAAGTCACAGGATATCTGAATTTCAGCTTTCAGGGTAGCCAGACCAGGGGTGCATGCCTGTAGTTCCAGACCTCTGGGAGGCTTAGTCAGGAGGATTGCAAGTTCCCGCTCATCCTGGGCATCACAGAAAGACCCAGTCTCAAATTAAAAATAAAGGGCTGAGGATGTAGCTCAGTGCAAAGACCCTGGGTTCAAGCCTAGTACTGCAAAGTCAAAGACAAACAAGCAAAATAAATCTTATAAGGAAAAATGCAATACCAGACAGAATCTTCCTGATACTTCTCTATTTAGAAAAGAGACTAAGAACTTTTCCAGTAGAAAGATATTTCATCCAATATTTGCTCTATGTATTTGGCCTGATTTGGTCTGCTGTGTGAACGTTCTCAATATTCCTAGCTAATGGCATTTTATATTTCATTTATATGTATCATTCTTATTATTTTATTTGCCTCACCCTGATTCTTATTATACCCTCAAGCAGATAGATACCTCAGTATCTATGCAGTCTACTTTCCATCTCTATGACAAATACCTGACATAATCAGCATCAAAGAGAAACACTTGATTTTTGCTCACAATTTTGTCACGTTCCATCCATGATCTGTCTGGTTCTTTTGGCTTTTAGTCCTATGGAGAGGTCAAACACCAGGATGGAGAGCGTGTGGTAGAGCCAAGTTGTTCTCATGGACAGGAAGTAAAAGAGAAGAGGAATGGGTTGGGGTCCCATGGCCTCTGAGGGATGCCCCCGATGACCTGAGGGACTTGCCCTAAGTCCCACCGCTTTGCAGTCCACAACCTCTTAATAGTGCCCTGCTGGGAATCAAACCTTTAATGTATGGATCTCTAAGGGACACTTTAACCTAGAGCAGTATCATAGTCTTCAATCTCATCCTATTCACTACCATGCTCTTTTCTAGGAAATATTTATCTTTTATCGTAGACTCTCCCTCATTCTTCTAATGAGTCCTGAATGCTTTCAGAATTAAATTCCAATAGCAGCCCCTGGCCCATGAGTTTCTTTCCGATCAGATCCCAACTGTGCTCATCAGATCCCCATCTCACTGCACCTCTTTATACACACAAGTCAGCCAAAATGCTCAACTCCCTGCCGCCACCTCCACACCTAGGCTGAGGCCAGTCCCTTCACAGAAAGAGTCCAAGACAAAAGGGGTATTCTGGGTCCTGAGCCCTGAATCAAGCCATACCTGAAGTCATACACATCCCTTGGGCTCTCTGATTATATGACTTAGTTAAATAATTTGTTTATTTCAACCAACTGGGATTATCTTTCACTTGCAACTGAAAGAATCCTTGCAACTGAAAAGGAGGTAAGGGAAAGGAGGAAAATCGAACTGAGGAAAAATAAAGGGAAAAAATGGAAGATTTGGCCAAGCTAATAGAACTAGTCAGTATAGGCCAAGAACCCAGAGCAGGAACCCAGACTCCAGTGCTCTTTCCTCTTCTACTTCCTTTAAGAGATGAGTGGTGACTTTGAAACCTGGTAAATGAGAGTGGATTTGCCATAAAGAACTCAAAAAGTAAGGCATATACTTGCCTTGAGTGAGCTATATTTCATTTCCTGGTGTTGTACTTTAAAAATTTGTTTCAAAATTGAACTTACCAAAGGGATAAGGAAGCCATTTTTAATTTAAAGACACGCTAACACTAAAATTAATTTTTGGGGTATTTGAACTGGATCAAGGGGAACAGTTCCACTAAAGCCAAAGCATTTCCCTGCTAGTGTTTTTCAGAAGTGCATATTAACACCATATCAGGATTGTCAGGAAACTGCTACAAAGCCATTTTCTCAGAAACTGGATCAAACAGGCGATAATCAAAACACGAGACCAAATGTAATATTTCATACTTGAACTCAAAGTGTAAGTTTCTATTAAATACTGATTAGTTTTCCCATAGAAAATGCTGCTTTGTACTTCCCTATTTTTTTCCCCATAATCCTTTGTGCAGAGCAAAGCAGAAGTACAACACAGGCAGCAGCTGTCCTCTGTGCTGCAGACACTGACACCCAACTCAATCACAGAGTAAGTAATATGCGGGATTCACCACCACGACTTTGTACCAGAGGAACAGACTCAGACCAGGCATGGCGACAGCACTGAAAATGCTTCTGGATGCAGTGATGAAAGCTGATGACATTCTTCCAGTGAAGTCAGACTGGTGGGACACGTCCTCAAGGACTGGTTTTAGTGGTTCTACCCACAAGTAGTTTGGTTTGTTATGAAATATAATTTGCTAAGTGCTAAAAACAAACCTATCCAATTCAATCTCTGGATTCTACCTTCAATGTTTCTCTCTGGCATTATCTTCTAGAACAACCATTCCTGGGCAAGAAATTCTTCCACACCCAGAAAACTCTCCTAAGCACCCAGACCCATGGTGTTCACTTTTCCTCTTCAGTTGATAGCTGTCTTTTGTTTTTGGTTATTTACATAAATTTCTTAGTTTTCCTACAGAATTCCAAACCCTCAGAAGAGAGGTACTGAGACTCACACAGTTCTCCACCTGGAGCTAAGAATACCCGACAAAGCAGATAATCACTCCTGTTTGGCGGTGTTCATCTCATTTCTTTTAGGCTAGTAATTCACAATTGGGTTTAAATATAAAACTGGTTATCTATGAACTACATTTAAACAGTAATGTGAATATTCTGAAATAGTTACCAATGGGAGCATGGAATGCATTTTTAATTTAAGACAGTCAACCTGAGAACAGGGGAACGTGGGACACCTTTCTACTTTGCCAGGTAACAAAGCTCTGGAAGACCTTTCAAAAGAAGATTCCAGAACCATTCTCCTCTGCCACTGGTAATTAAATGTGGTTTAAAAGTTGTTGCTGATAGATGAGCTTATTAGGCATATCCTTATGAGGCAAAAGTTACTAAAACCAACGGATTCAGTTGAATTTCCTGACTTTTTCATGGTCCTCAAGATGTCATAGATCTAGCTTCCTGTTCAGTTCTCCTTTTTTGTTTTTTGAACCAGGGCCTCACTATGTAGTGCAGGCTGACCTTGAACTCACCTATGTAATCCAGGCTGGCCTTAAACTCATGGGATCTTCCTGCCTCAGTTTCCTGAGTACTGGGATTATAAGCATGCACCAACATGCCCAGTTCAGGGCTCAGTTCTGCTACTTACTGGACTCTAGCTCTTAAGCAAGTCACTTTTTCCTTCTGAACCTGTTATCTTAAAAAATGATAAAATCCTTAGCACCATATCTGTTTCTCATAATACTGGGAAGAAATTAATAATAATATTAGTAGTTTTAATAATTAACATAATATCTGACATTCACTGAGGCAAACTACCTGTGAGGCCCTGGGTTAAGTCCAATACTTCCCTTAACCCTCATGATTCCTGTAACAACTCTATGAAGTCAATCACTATCATTATCTCCCTTTAACAGAGGAGGAAACTAAAGATCAGAACTGGTTTTTTTTTGTTTGTTTGTTTTTTGTTTTTTTGTGGCACGGGGGATTGAACTCACGACCTTGTGCTTGCCAGGCAGGCACTTAGACTGCTGAGCTAGATCCCCAGCCCTAAGATCAGAACTGTTAAACAACTTGGTGACACTGCTGACAAAGAGGACAGGCAGGACTTGAACCCTGCCTTTCTGATTCTGAAGCCTTTCTCCCTATGCTATTCTGCTCCAACTAACAAGATAAAGCATGTGACATCAGACATTTTATAAACTGTAAATTACTGAAAAAACACAAAGTTTTACTTTGAATACAAACAGATGCTTGCTACACTGACTGAAAGATGAGGTAACCGTTGATTCCTTTAAAGAAAGCTCACTCACTAATACCGTAGTTCCTCCTTTCCTACAGCCTTACTTTCTATGGTCCAGTTACTTAAGAGTAACTGTGGTCTCAAAGCATTAAATTGAAGATTATAAAAACAATTTCTAAGTTGTATATAACTCTTACTTCAATATGGATGTAATTGTCTTGTTGTTGTTGCTAATCCCATACTATGATTAATTTATAATTTAAATTTTATCATAGATATATATGAAAAACATAGTATTGTATATACTAGATTCTGTATTCCCTGTGACTTCTGGCTCCCACTAGGGATCTTGGAACACATCCCCTGTGCATGAGAAGGAACTGCTGTACCCATAACACATGCACGGAGAAACAATGAGAACACATTACTGCACTACCACAGAAAAAGTTTTGTAGTCATCTTTTCTGCCAAAAAAAAAAAAATCTTTCCTGGAGTTTAAAAAGGAAAACAACAACAACAACAAAAAAAAACAAAAAACAAACCCAGGCCTCATCTGACAAAAGGAACTGCTCTGGCAATACAGGCCATGTGAAACAGAAAGTTACAACCTGTGCTGCCTGCACTCTCACGGCAGCAGCCTCCTGACCTGTGTGCCACTGCACACCAGTCACATACTCAGAACAACCCCAAGCAGGCATTCAAGGCAGCATTCCTGACTCTCTGAAAGTAAAAGACAGCCCCCAGTGTCCATCTCTCAAGCTACCTGCTATCAGGCCCAGAGTCTGAACTGGTTACCCAGGGCTGGCCATTGATGAGCCATGGCGTTTCAGGCCCAGGAGCCAAGGGCCCAGGATGGATAAAACAAAGCTAAGAATATCACAAACTATTTTCCAAACCCTTCTTGACTTGTCTACTCACTAAGTTACTTTGACACCACACCTGTTTTCTGTTCTGTTCTGGAAGCCTCAGCTACACAGCAGATGGCAGAGTGTTTGCCTAACAAATGTTCTTGTGGGTCAGGCTAAGGAGGTGGCGACGGGGATGACTGCAGGTGGGAAGGGGGAGGCAGGATGCCCTCCCAGGTGGCACCGAGCAGCCATCAAACTGTAGCTTTGCTGGGAAACTTCCCACCCAGAGAGAGCCTGGCTGCATCTGAACCTGAATGTTCCTATCTCTGTTCTTCCCTTGTGACAGTCACGTTTAGGACAGCTCAGAATAGCAGCTGCCACAGAAAGCTCCAAGAGAAATTCAAAGCCAACATACACAGAGAGAGAAAGAGAGAGAGAGAGAGAGTAAAATTTGCCAAATTTAAAACTTACCTTCACACTGAATTCTAACTAAACTTTCAGTGTAACTCTCTTAAACCTAATATTTAACTCTCATAACTCAATACTTTTCAACTATCAAGTCTTAACTCCCAACTCTCAACCCTTAAGTGTCTTCATTCTAAGACTGAAATTTAATTCTTAAGACTGAAACTTGGTCTTCTGAGGCAACAAAGATCAAGAAAAAATGTACCAGCTGACTAGAATGAGTTCTGGGAATTGTGAACTAGGTTTATCATCACTTCTGCTCTTTAGAGATTAAGAAAATCCTTGCATTGTGTTATGCAAATTTAACATCAGAATAAAGATCTTAGACAAACTGTGATG
The DNA here is from genome assembly GCA_004365215.1 of Cuniculus paca. Classification (NCBI taxonomy): domain Eukaryota; kingdom Metazoa; phylum Chordata; class Mammalia; order Rodentia; family Cuniculidae; genus Cuniculus; species Cuniculus paca. The sequence goes on from RJWT010006263.1 coordinate 24,476, forward strand.
GAAACAGTCTCTTAATCATGCTACTGTCCACTTTTAAAAAAAGAATCCTTGTTGCAGGCATATACGCTTCTCATTGTAGGGGCTGGGCTTTGTAGATAATGTGTCCGCTGGAGGGAAGACCCCCGCCTCCACCCCTAGTCCCTCTCAGCACACTGGAAACCTGTTTCCAACGTTAGACAAACTCCACAGTCCAGTGCCACCTAACTCACTTAGCTGGCCTGCTTGGAAACCACCTGCTTACCATTAATAAGGATTCCAGGCCCATGGAGCATGGGGAGAGGACTGAAAACCAAGCGAAGCCACCTTTACTCTTCTCTAGTAGTTTCCTGCAACTTTGTAATTAGCCTTTTCTTTCACACAGGGGTGATGGCCAAAACTGCTGCGGAGATTATGACAAAGAGAGAGGGATGATTCTCTCTTTAAAGGCAAGGACAACACTGGCCTCATTCATGGCCTTCCTTACAGCTGCTAGAAAAGGAGATGTATGCAGTGAATTCTCCATAAGTAATTGGTGAATAAAATACATCAAGCCAAGCACTATGCCGAGACCTTCTCATTCTTAACCTCACTTAATGTAACATCCTAATGGAAGGGAGTGATATTAACCCAGTTTTACAGACAAAGAAACAAATGCAAAGACAGACCACTTGTTTAAAACTGTGCAGGTAAGAGAGGACGAAGTCAGACTTTACTCCTTAAAGCATGCAATTCCTATAAATAAGGGAGACATTTTGCAAAGCAAAATCTCTTAGCTGAGTGGGACATGGCTCTCTATAACCTTCCTCAAGATTTACTCCACCAATTCAGTATCTTCCTCTGAATACTGAGTTGAAATAAAGCAAATCAGGAAAGCTCGGTCTAGCAATCCACGGACAGGCCTCGGGGCAGGAGATCTTCGAAACGAAATGTAACATTTTGTAGTGAATTTTCCCATAGAAAATCCCCACAGCTTTCAAATACTTGAATGATGCTCTGATCCCCTGGCACTCAGAATTTAACAAGTTAGGTGTTTTTAATTAACCTTGTGCTTCAAATTGTGACCCTCCAAAGAGTCTGAAGGTCCCCGGATTCCCTTTGTATGCCCCCCGGAAGGGAAATAATTAGCATGAACACTTAGCAGGTATCAAATATGAAAACAGTCCACAAAAACACCCTAGGTATGGAAAGATCACCACTTAATTAAGAATATTAGCTCAAATTCATTCCATGGCTAGGATTTGTCCACAGTGAGATCAAGGAGTTATTCTCTCACTTACCAAGTGGTCCTGATGATACTGACTGCAAAACTCTGGTTCATCAATTAGACACATTAGCTTTCAAAACACAGTAAGAAACCAAGGAAATCCACACTGTCACATAAACATTTCATTTTCTACAAACTTCATGTGCAACAGAACGCCCAGATCTGAGCCTTTGTACTTGGTAAAACCACCCTCATTTTCAATAAGCATTTATTGAGGGGCTACATTTCAACACAGTAATAATTATTTGCTCCTGTCCCCATGTGACTCGAGGCAATATGTTTAAATACAGAACACCAACATGTGGGGGACAAGTTTAGTGAAGGAGTAAAACAATCACATCTCGTCAAAGGCATTGATCAATCAGTTCTTTTTTTTTTTTTTACAGTACCAGGGATTGAACTCATGACCTCATGCTTGCCAGGTAGGCACTTAGGCCACTGAGCTAAATCCCTGGCTCTGATCAATCAGTTCTTGTGGAGAGAACAATACAGTTTCTTCCAATTTTTACAAGGCTTCTAGGAAAAAGAAGTAGAAAAGTCATTCTGACTCTCCAAGGAATCTAACAGAGGACTAAATGGCAGTGATTTCAGAGACACAGGCTGTTGGTTCACAAGAAAAAAAGGAAGAGAGAAAATTAAAAAGAAAAACAAGGGGCTGGGGATTGAACTCAGTCGCATAAGTACCTACCTGGCAAGCGCGAGGTCATGAGTTCAATCGCTGGCACAAAAAAATAAAAATAAAAAAGGGAAACTTTTCTAACTGGGAGTATTCAAAAGTGGAGATAAGATCCTTTGTAAAAAAATAAAAAATAAAAAACAAGCCATCACCATTGTCACAGTAGATACAGATTCATGCACTGACTACACTAAGATCAAAACTATACAAAGTACAAAAGATGAGTTATTACAAGATGATTGTGCTGAAATACAAAGAAATGAATTTCATGAGCATGCGTTCCTTTAAAGTTAGTGTGATGGTTATGCTGTTTACAGAGAAGAATGTGATGTTCACAAATCAAGTTATGAGGAATTATATGCTTATCACGTCTCATAATGACCTTGGGAACTGACTCATAGTCTCTTTTTTAACCTAATGAGCACATTGAGTATAATCAATTAGGTTTGCAATTAAAATTACAATTAATCTAACACAGTCCCCTACCCCACCCCTACTTCTTTATAAGGCTCAGGAGACTATTGGGTGATAAATATGTGCACTTTTCCTGCGGTTATCTCTTCTTTTTAAAGCATTTGTACTATGTATAATTTATTAAACTTTAAATTTCTTCCCTATTTGTAGGCTTCAGCAAAATTTAGTCAGGCTTCAACACAGAGTGTCAAGGGATAATTAGGACAGTTAGCAGTAATTTATCATTTCTCAGCTGAGTCTCCAAGCTTTTGCTGACTGCCTGTAGAAATCTGTTTGCCAGTTCTACACAGATCACTACAAAATCTTCTTTATCTGTGTGAAAATTGCTTTTCTATATTCCTGAAGTGAACAGAAAGGTAAGTCAATCCATTCCTAAAAAGGTAGCCACTGGTCTGACTGTCATCACCCTGCAGCTGAGGCCAGGGCTGCAGAAGGGCTGCCGTAGTGGCTGATGGACATCACTGTGGGCAGCTGTTATCCGACCTGCTGTAGGTTAGAAATTTAAATCAAATAGGCTTCAGGTTAGATCTTCCAAAAATATGCACAGGACTCTATGAACATGCCAATTCGCATTTTACAGAGCAAATATTACCCAGTAATCCACGAAAGACAAAAAGCCTGGGGAAGCAGAGAAAACGGTTCTGTACCACTTTCTCCTAAGAGAAGGATTTTATTAAGCCTGAGCTGAAAAGGGAGGACCTTCTGTTCTTTCGAGAGACTCATTTACTAGATGGTGAAAAATGAAGGCTCTGGGTAATTTCATTTCAAATTGATTTATTTCTAAATGGGGGAAAATTGACACTTGGTGAAGAAAGTAAAAAGCAAATCTTTGGGAAGAGCCAGCTAGTCTTAGGTATAAACCAATTATTTGAACACAGAAAATCAGAACACAGAGAGAAGGGTTGAAGGTCACACAAGAAAGTTATTCTAGCGATGAATACCTTCCTTCCCTCCTCCCAGCAGTCTTTCAGAGAAGCATAAATGACCCATATTTCCAGTTTATTTCTGACACCTAAACCTAATCAAAGTTCACTTTTTAGAAATCCAAGAGTTATTCTCAATTAGATTGCAGAGCAAATTAAATCATAAATTTCTCTATCCAAGTCCTGGTTGTCACAGTCCTAAAATACAACTTTTCTCCTTCTGGCATTTTATTTAAATCTCTGAGGCCAGGCTCCAAAGCAAGTTATGGATTTGATAATTTGCTAATGTAGCCACGGTAATTGTTTTGAGCCATATTTATGATGCTATTGGATCTTATAATAATCAATAATAATCTATTGATGTCTCTGACTCTGGAGTCTTCTCTCAGTCCACAATGAGGCGGTGGATTCATTTTTAATGTACTCACTTAGTACTCCCTTCCTGGGAGAGAGAGAGTGTCCTGAATATATTAATAAAGGCCAAGAAATGAATGACATTGGTGCACATACTTTACCCTGAAGAATTAGCTACAGGGTAAGATTTAGTGCTAAAACTAAGAGGAGAATAGACTAACAGGGCCCATTTTGTGCAACACCACCATCATTAAAGTTAATAGAATTACTGTGTGGTCATGCACCAAAGAGAGCCTATTGGAAGTTAAGCTCTTCTAGGGCCATTGATTTGCAGACTTTCACTCAAAGATTCACATTGGCATCTGATCAGGACTGCAGATATGCAGAAGCACTTTAGAAATTGTTTGCTCAAACTGCCAGTTAAGCATATTAAGGATTAACACTAATTGAATATTTTAGAGCACATGATCTAGTTGAGCATGTCTTTTCTTGGAAGTGGCCAAAAAAGTTAACTCTGCTTGGCTTAAACAATAGAGGACTTGATAGGATCATCTAAGTAAAAAGTCTAGAGGTACTGTAATTCAAGTTTCAAGGCTAGTTAATTCAGCAACCCTGTGATGTTACCAAAGATCCAGCTTTATTCTGTCATTGCTATTCCATGTCTGCATCTGCTTCATTCTGAGATAAACTGGCTTAGAAATCGTTAAGATGGCTTCCAGTAGTTGTCAGAGTTATCCACTTTCTTGCTCACCAGCAGGAGTGAAAAAAGGTCCCTTCCCACAGCCAACACATACAAGCCATCCAGGAAGACGGAACCATGATCCCTGAAGTCACTTGGGCCTACATTCTAAGGGCCTCAAATAAGGACTAATTATACAACTTACGTGGCAGAGAATTGGCTTAGATCAGAAGTGGACCAATTATACCCCATGCCAAATTTAGCCTACTACCTTTTTACAAATAAAGTTTTATTGGAACACACCCATGCATATTTATGAAAATTCATTTACATAAACTCTGTGACTACTTTTATGCCATAAAGGCAGTTTTATAACTGTGACAGAGACCATCTGGCCCTGAAAGCTTAAAATGTTTACTATCCAGTGCTTTACAGGAGTTTGCCAACCACTGGCGTTCACCAAACCAGGTTGGCACCTGAACCTAAAGAAAGGTTCAAACCTATTCTGACTCCTTAGCTAAATAATGGGGGTGTTTAGGAGGAGTGCTAGGGATAACCACAGTAACAGTCAAAGATATGAGACACCAATTGTTCAAGTTCTGGAAAAGTGGAGAGGAAACTTAAGCATCAAATCAATTAAGGGGATAC
>RJWT010006264.1:0-29468 GCA_004365215.1 Cuniculus paca
CATGCTATCAAGTATAATAAAATCAAACAAAACAGAATAAAACCAAACTAAACAGAACAATGAAGACAATATGAGTTTCAAATCATAATAGATTAACAATGGCCACTGCCTCCCCTATTTAGATAATTCCTCTCCTTTCACTTTCACAATATGTATTGTGTATTTTGGATCCCACTAACTCCTTTAGTTTGTTATACTAGGGAGGCAACATGAAATTCACCCATGTGACTCCGAATCATTTCCTCCATGAGCATGATCTCAAGTTGTATCTATTTACCTACAAGAGCCTTGAGGTTATCTTCCTTTATAGCTGAGTTGGTTTCCACCACATAAAATGCCATGTCTTTCTTGTCCATTCTGCAGTTGATGGGCAGGCTACCCCTACTTTTTTTCTGGCTCCCTGTCACATAGGGCATTGTTCTCTCTCCTTTGACTTTCAGTCTATGAATTTTCTTTCTAGTTAAATGTGTTTCTTGTATAAACCATATTGATGGATCCTGTATCCTGATCCACTCTGCCTGTGTTTCTTTCTATTGGTGCATTGAGGCCATCTACATTAATGATTATGGCCATCTTGCACTGTGTTGTCTCTGTCATGCTATTTTCCTGCCATTGGCTCCCTATTTTTCCTTTCCATTCAGTCGACTGGCCCCACTTGATGGTCCCCCTCTGCCGCTGTTCCTGAGATCATGGTCATTTTTATCCCTCTCTAGAATGTCCTTTAGTATTCTTTGTAGGGTTGGTTTGGTGGTCATGAATTCCTTAAGTTGTTCTTTGTCATGGAATTATCTTGTTTCTCCATTAATTTTGAAAGAAAGTTTTGCAGGGTACATCAGTCTGGCTTGGAAGTTGTTTTCTTTCAGGACTTGCAATACTTCACTCCAGCCTCTTCTTGACTTGATAGTTTGTGTTGAGAAGTCTGTTGTAATTCTGTTGAGTTTTCCTGTATAGGTGATCTGTTTCTTTTCTCTAACAGCTTTTAATATTCTGTTCTTGTGTTGAATTTCTGGAATCTTTATTATATGTCTGGGTGTAGATTTGTTTTGATTATGGCTAGCTGGAGTTCTATATGCCTCACTTATTTGAATGTCACTTTCTTTTCCCTTGCTTGGGAAGTTCTCTGAAATTATTTCTGTAAATAGAGTCCTGATGTCATTTGTCTTGACCCCTGCTTCTTCACTCACATCATTAGTTCTTAAGTTAGGCTTCTTTGAGTTGTCTAGCAGCTGTTGAATTACTTCATGATTCCTTGTTATTTTTAAGAGCTCTTTCCTTTTACAATCACAAGCTGCAAACCTGTCTTCAAGGTCTGAAAGTCTATCTTCAGTTTCTTTCAAATGTTTTTGCCAGCTTTCAAAGGAGTTTTTAATTTCCTGGATATCTCTTTGAATCTGTTTCATGCATTCTAAATCTCTCTTATATTGTTCATTCATGGTTTCCTTCATTTTCCTATGCTCCTCTGTTTTTTTTAATCTATGTCTTCTTTAGAAGTGCTTAGCAATTCTTTTATTATGTTTTTCATTTCTTCTTTTACCTGAGATAGTATTTCTGTTCTAATTTCTTTTAAAGCCTCATGAAATTGTTTCTTTACTTCAGTTGACATCACTTCAGACATTTCAGGTGTGAGACTCCTGATCTCTTCCATGTTTACCTCTCCTGGACTTGTGTTGCTTTGGTTGGATGCCAGAGCCTGCCTTTTCCTTCATTTTGACATATTCCTGGGTCCTTCCAGACACGTGGGTAGTGGGGTCCCAGGCACTTCCCGCATTGGCTACAAATTCTCTGAAGCAAGATTGTTTGGCTCCCCTATAGCTGGTGGAGTGTGTGCAGGGGTGAGGCTTCCCATGCTTCTGGAGTGGGCTGGGTACAGGCCCACAATGGCCCTTAGAGTGTTTGCAGGGGCAGAACTAGCCAAGGCCTGAGGACCTGAGCTGGCAGGGAACCTACACGATGACCTCTGAAATTTGCATGGGGGAAGGACTGAGTCCAAGCAATTTCCGTGGGTCTGCACCCAACTAGGAGCTTCTGCGGGAAGCAGGCAGCAGTTTTGGTAAGCCCAACTCCAAAATGGCTCCCGGCCAATCGCTCTCTCCCACAGGAGGACTGAATCCTCTGTACTTACCTGCCAGCCAGTGTAGTCTTCCATGTCTGCCGCTCTCTTCCACTGCTGCATCTCTTTGCAGAGGCCTCTGGGGTTGCCAGCAGCCACCATTACTGTGACCATGTGTCCCCAGATTCCAACAGCTTCTCTTGCACAGTGAGTCCAGCTCCAGGCTAAGGCGCTGCCAGCTACCACCTTCTTCTTCGTTTAAGTTTTTCCTTTTACTCTTTCTGTAGGCTTCAATTCACATTTTAGATTTTTCCTGGGTCCCGGGGACCCACTTCCTTCCTTCTTGTCTTCCCCATGATGCTATAGTCCAGTATCTGGACTGTGTCTCTCAGACAGACTGTTTACTCTGCTGCTTACTGTTCCACCATCTTCCCAGAAGCCTCATTAATTATTTTTTTAAAAGGGCAAATAGAAAATGTTTATCAGGTATGCAAGTCCATGAGTGAATAACGGCAGGTCCAGATATTCCACTCATCATTGAGTCCCCCTGAACAGATTCAATACTGGCATTATGAAAGACTTGACTGAATGAGTGACAGAAAAGAAGCAAGGATTTAAACAAACTTTGGAGTATTAAGGTGGAATGAGAATGTATACACTGAGGAAAGAAAATGAGTATGTCTACCTTTTAGTCAGGCAGGATCAAAACTGTCCCCCTTACTGAGTGTGTGACATCAACATTTAGAGAAGAAACTTCACTAAGTAGATCACTGCCACCATCCTGATCATACCTAAATATCTGCTGTGGGAGTTGCACTCCTTTATTTCTCTAAGACTTTGGTCCATGTTAAAAGCAACATTTCTGCAAACAGTAATAGTTTAAGTATCAATCATTTTTGTCCAATCAGTTCTTTAATAACAGCAAATTTAGTGGGATGCAACACAACTGTTGGATTAAAGATTCCAAAACTGTAAGACTTGAGGATTTTGTGTTACTTTTCTTGTTGCTGAGACAAAATACCCAACACCCAGAGTTAAAGGTGGAAATGTTTATTTGGCTCACAATTTGTATAGAAGTTTCAGTCCATAATTGGCTGGCTCCAAAACGGTGGCATGGTACAGAAGAGGAGAAACAATTCATGGTGGGCAGAAGATAACAAAGCAACAAGAGACAACCACAGCTCTTTCCATTCCTTATATCTTAACCAGGCTACTTAGGGCAGGTAACACTCGCACCCTTAATCCTAGTGCCCTTGAGCCTAGCATAGCACCATGAATCAATCGCAGTGGCACACACTGTAGACCCAGCCACCTCTGAAAAAGCTCCATTTATGACTGCATGAAGCTTTGTGGGGACATTTAAACCCAAGTCATAATAGACTGTTAACACTTCAACAACTTTGCAAGGCTTTGCAAATGGGCTTCCCCAGTAGAGATGTCTTCCTGGAAGGAAGCCAAGAAACATGAATCCCAAAGGAGAGGAAGTAGGCAATAGAAAGAGCACTAAGAAGTAGGGATCTTAGGCACCAGATCTTACCCTAACTTCATCCTGAAAAGGGCAACAAAGTCACAGTTTCAAAATACTAGTATTGGATATGCCCAATGTGGGGTCCAGATTGGGCCACCTAGCATTTTGGTGCTTTTTTTTTTTTGTCCTTGAAATAACAGAGACTGCCATATATAATGCATTTGATTCTAAAAGTGCCATTCTAAAGGTCAGCATTTATACCATATTCATCTTGTTTTATATTTCAGCACTTACTATAATGTCTTGCTCTTTAGTAGGGACTCAGTTATGTTTTATAAAATGAAAGGTTTATGCTAATATGTATGGTACTTAACACAACTGACGCTGTCAGCTGGTAGCTGCTCTGTAGCACTTGCTACTGATACCATTTATTTATTTATTTATTTATTTATTTATTTATTTATTTATTTTTTCTTTTTTTTTGCAGCACCGGGGATTGAACTCACCACTTTGCGCTTGCTGGGCAGGCGCTTAGACCGCTGAGCTAGATCCCCAGCCCTGTTTTTGAGACAGGGTCTCACTATGCCGTTCAGGCTGGCCTTGAGCTCACTTTGTAGCCCAGGCTGGTCTTGAACTCACAATGATCTGCCTGTCTCAGCCTCCCGAGTGCTGGGATTACAGGCATGAGCCACCACGCCCGGCCGTACTGATACCATTTAAAATGAGTTCAATAGACACATTTGTAAACTATTGACTTGATAACAGTGAAGCCATGACTCTTTGTAGTTTCCATCTCAAAAACATTTTCCACTTTTCAGTGGCAAGGATTCCCGAGCTTCCATGAAACATTCTGCATTATTTCCTCCTTGTTTCTGGTCAAAAGAATTGCATTTGCAGCCTCCAGAGGACAGTATTTATGCACACTCAGGATCCCCAGTGAGTGACAGTGAGGCAGATAAGGCCTTAAAAGGTATGGTTATTTTACATATGATTCTGTAACTGTATATTATATTTATTTATGTTTCTTGATTATTTTAATAAAATGAGTGTTTTAAGCCAGAATCTATCTCTTTCTGAGGTAGGGTGCTTTGTCCCCCGCCCCACTGTTATCAGTGAGAACCAAAGTTTTGGAAGGTTGGGCACATGCCTGCGGTCACTTGGCACTTAGGGCAGAAGCCCCTGGCCGTGAGTGCAAGGGTGTGGGTGAAGAGCAGTGCTCTCTGGGAGAATTCTGTAGTACCTCAGGTTCCATCCAGTGAAGATGATGACAAGCATGAAAGGTTTCAAGTTGCCGTTCAGTTTCCTGCTGTGGGAATCTGGTAGAATTCTGATGGTTTTAGAATGGAAGGCCCTAGTCTGGCTCCTCCCCTTCACCTTTTTTTTTTTAAATGTTCATGTAAGAACTCAATACTTTCTTTATTAAAAAGGATAAAAATGATACAGAATTTCAAAAAAATAGGAAATTTAAAAACACATGCGGAAACGCATGTCCTGGCAGAAGCAGAATGACCACTGCATTTTTCTCTCTCTGGGCTCAGTGGAAATGCTCATAAATAACATTGAGTATCAATCCCCGGTACAAATAAATAAATAAATAAATAAATAAATAAATAAGAAAAGAAAGAAAGAAATAACATTGAGTAAAGGCCTTGAACATTGTGAACAAACCAAGGGCTAGAGGTAAAAATCAGAATGGACAAGGTAACCTTAGTATAAAGATGAAAAGTAGCACTTTGTGAGAAACAGGTACAGAAATAAGTGAGTCAAGAGTATTCTCTAGAACTGGAGGCTAACAGGGGGTAATCATTTGTAGCCTTTGAGGATATTCTGCCTGAACCCAGAAGAGGATGTTCAGCCAAATTCGTTGGCTGCTTGAGTGATCTGAAGAGACAGAAAAGACTTCTTATGTTGCCTGGGGCAAGAGGACCCAGTAGACAACACCAAAATGATGCAGAAGCGTGTTCAAACCATTTCAAAAGTAGAGTCCCCCTTCAGCTGTATTTGAACTCAGAATATTTGAACAAAATAAGATATTTTCAAAAATTTTACTCATAAAGAACATACAGTAAGGATTAGGATTTTCCAAGACCAAAGCTCAAAGAAGTAATTCCAAATTATCAAGAAGACCTTTATGCCATTTCATAGGAAGGGATAACTGTTCTAAGGAACTCTTAAAAGCATTGATCTGCTACTCCAGGGAACGGGAGGACCCAGAAGCCCTGGTGTAAGATGGCACCGAGGCTTACCAGGACCAGCTTTCCATATAGGACAGGGTTTCCAGACCATCTCCATCGCATTTTTTCTCATTTTTCCTTAAATAGAATATCTAGGGTGAATTACTGCATTTTAAACAGAGTCCGACCAGAGCAAGGTGGGGCTGTTATCTTCAGTGCTAATTCTATGTCTGTATGACTGGCTACCTAATGAGCAAATTGGTTAACATTTGAGTTTTGGAAATAATATCACTCATAATATAGTATTATACCATATATAATGGATGTATATTACAATGTAACATATACAGGACCAGATAAAATGAGGTATGAGGCAAGATGCAAGTTAAGAAGTGCTAGATACATGCTAATTGTTGTGATTATAAAATTTTATGCATGTAGTATAAGATTACAATAATTTTCTTCAGAGATAATCTCTGTTGATTTAATTCATCCTTTGAATGGAGTGTATTTTCCTGATTCTTTGTATCCCTTGTGATTTTTCTATTGAAAATGAGGCATTTGAAAACACAGCCCTCTCTCCAAAGCTGCAGACTGGCTCAGTGCAAGGGAAGACCCTCACTAATGAACAGGGTGTGTTCTTCATCCATGCATGAGGGCTAAACATCTTTTCAGGCCTTGTTTGGGTATGCATTTTCCTATAGCCTGTGTATTTGCTTATTTCCAACTCTTTAGTATACACAGCTGCTTTTAGGTATCTTAATTTTCCTAAAGATCTCTGCTGTTCCTTGGGGCATTTGTAGTTCTATTGTATTCCTCAACTAAGAGCTCCGTGTGGTGTTTTTTTTTTTTTTTTTTTTTTTTTTTTTTTTTTTTTTTTTTTTTTTTTTTTTTTTTTTTTTTTTTTTTTTTTTTTTTTTTTTTTTGCGGCACCGGGGATTGAACTCACGACCTTGCGTTTGCCAGGCAGGCGCTTAGACCGCTGAGCTAGATCCCCGGCCCTCCCCATGTAGTTTTCATGAGCCATTTCTGCAGCTTTCTTTAGTCTGAGAGGCTAGGGTACCTCTTTTGGGCATCTGAGATCTGTATTAGGTGACACAGAGAACAATCAGGCTGCCCAAACACAGGGTAGAACATTGTGAAATAGATACACTCTCCTTCCTCTGCTTCACAGAAAGGAATTGGGCTCCTCAGTGTACTTCCCCCAAACCGCACTGTGGTGGGCTTGAGGGGCAGTGGGGACATTGCCAATAAGACAACAAAGAATTTCCTTGCATTCTGAATGTGGCATTTTCTTGATTGGGCATTTGCTCGCATGCATATATATGGTGATGAAAGAGTGTGGCACGGGGCATTGTTACAGAGGGTAGGAGAGCAAATGCTTATTATAAAAACATATGTGTATATAAAATATATATTTGGTCTCCTATTTTCCTTCTTTGTATGTCATTTATTCTTTTTAGATTATCACGAATGAATTCTAGAACTTATTCTGGTTCTTATATCATGCAATGCTTATTTTCTCTGTTTAGTGTACCAATGGATTAACTGTATGTACTATATTTTTTTCTTCATGTTTTACAGCATTATATATAAAATCATCTTCACAAGAAAAAGTGTCTGTCAAACACAGAAAACGCTCAGTCGTGGTCATAAGCCGCCCAGGTTCCAACACCAAACCTAGCCTTCCTCCAATCCCTCAAGGTTGCAAACAGACCCGTGCTTGATATGTGATCTTAAATGTGCAAAATGTGCTCTGAGAATTTCCGGTGCCTTTCCCGTACTGGCCATGGATCTCAGCTGTTTCTCACTTAACTAACCATCTACAAAGACATGTTCCACCTGCCTTAATTCTCTCAATCAATTTCTATTGCTGTTCTCTGAATAGTGTCTTGTACTCATTTTATCTTTTATTATTTTTTTCTTATTTTTAAAAGTGAGTTAGTCTTAGCTGTTTAAAAATGTAATTCCAGTTTTCTCACAGCTATAAATGATTTTTCCAGCTGCTTCTGGCTCTAAAATACCAGATGGCAAACAAACTCACTCAAGATCTCTGCATTTCTGTTTGTATAGTGATTATTAGATATATTCAATGGGAATTGTGTTCTTAAAATTTCAACTTGTCCATTTATAATATTAGTGTGTGCTCGAGTGGACTGAGTTATTTTGTTCTAATTATGAAAGGATTATAGAGCTCCATTTAACCTGTGACCAACATGAGATTGACTGCATCTCTCAAAGGGAATTAATTAATGCAATTTTGGGGCGTTCTTGACTTGCTTTAGTAATATGAAGAAATAAAGAATATCAGCTAATTCTTTTATTTCAGCCTTTTCAGATTCTAATTATACACTGCTTGTCATTTCACCCCTCATGTTTTATAGAAAAAACTCATTGAGTATTTATAGACAATTCTGGTGTTCTGTTTATATGTGCCAATAAGGGTATCCTGATTGCTAAAATATTGAGACACATCCCTTTGGGTTGGTAAATGGTCTATTTTCTGGGTCCTTCATGCATCATGATTAGTGGTAACAAGATAATCTACTTACTGCCTTCATTTTTAAATTTTTATTTATTGATTTTTTTTGTTTGGGGATCAAACTCATGACCTCGCACTTGCCAGGCAGGAGCTGTGCCACTGAGCTATATCCCTAGCACCTGCCCTTGTTCTTAAACTATTGTAATTATCAGAATTCTCTAATGACTCCTCCTTTTAAGGTGTCAGCCCTCCCCCTTAATAATGCTATTCTCCCTAACTCAAACTTTAATATAACACGATTTTCTAATGGTTTCTTTCTTCCACCAAGCCCTGTTCTCAAGATAGGCACTTGTTAAGGCTCTTTCCTGGGGCTCGTTGGGAGGGGAGCAGGAGGCTCCGGAAGGAGAGCCTCAGGCTGGATAGGGGAAAGGGAAAGCAGACTTTTCTGGAGAAGTGGCGAGGCAGAGGGTGAGCCGCTGTGCTCCAAGAATATGCAAAAATAGTTTATGTTTCACACACACAATCTTTTCAAAATTAGGAAATATTTAACACATAGAAAAAAATAATACTTCTGGTTTCAGAAAACATGAGAATTACTTTTCCCTATGTTTCCCACTAAATCCAGTGAACACCTCAGATAGCATATGTATTAAAAATAGAAAAGGGGCTGGGGATCTAGCTCAGTGGCCTAAGCACCTGCTGGGCAAGAGTGAGGTCATGAGTTCAATCCCCGGTGCTGTGGGAAAAAAAAAAAAAAAAAGGACTGATAAACTTAATTAAAAAAAATAAAAATAGAAGAAGACTCCAAGAGTAGAAAGAGGAAGCCAGATAGGTTGAGTGACAACATGGTGATGAGTTTTCTGAGTTTCTTTTCTACTTCAGGTGCCCTGAACTTTATTCTAGAGAAACTATAATCCCCCAACACTAATCAGTACCTTAAAAAATCCCCAACAAAAAGCTTGTTCTCTCTAACCAAAGGAATAGAAAAGGGGCAGCCTTTGCCAGACAGAAAACTTTTAGACATAACTTCTGCCATAGCTAAACACCATAGATAAAACTACATGTCTCCACGCCCATCAGCAAAGACTTTCACCTTCTTCCTCCTGTAACAGTGTTTTCCTCCCCACAGCTGGTATAGTATCTTATGGGAAGCCAGGACCTTAACACTGCTCATTATTAGTGAAAATCCTCCCCCAGTGCAATCAAAGGCCACATGGGGACCCCGGAATTCCACTACTCTTCTGACAGTAAGGACATATCTCTTCCCCTTCCCATTGGAGGGTATGAGAATCTCTTGTAGGGAACCAGATTTTCACCACTGATGTTTCTCTTTGCAGTGCCAGTGGAGGCTAGTAGACAGCAGTAACTAGATGCTCCTTCTCACCTCTTCCAGAATGGTATCAAGGGAGGGCTTTCCCACCCTGAAGGTCCACAGGGACCAGTGGAGAATTTAGGCTTCTACTTCCACCTGGCAGTAAGGAGTCACTTGTTTCTCCTGCTAGCATGGAAGTCTTATAAAACCCTATATATTAAATAATCTCTGGAGTCTCCTAACATATTATACAAAATGTAAAAGATACAACTTTAATAAAAATACGAGCCACATCAAGAATCAGAAAAACTTCAATCTGAATGAGAAAAGCAACATTAAGTTTCCAACACATGAATTTAGGGAGGATATCTCAAACGATAGCCTGTGTCATAAGAATGAAGACCTCAGGTCACAAATGTAAAGCTAAGTGAAACTTCATCTTATTCTCAGTCAGTTTAGGACATTCTCAACCAATTCAAAGTTTCCCCTTCTCTTGCTTTTCATCTTGGATTGAATTAGACTTCCAAGAAGTGACAGCATTTCAAGGCATGGAATAGGGGAAGGAGAGGCACCTGGTTCTTGCATTAATGGAAACTCAGTATAGGATATTGTCTGCCTTCCAGAGTGCATGCCCATAGCTCTGGCTACATTCATTGTTCTGGCCATTCTGGGTATGTCAACACTTTTTTATGTATCTTTGGTTCACTATAAAAGCACTTAATAAACCAACAGTCCCAATGCCAGGGTCAGGCTCAACTACTTTACCCTGACACTCATATAATCACCTTTGCTTGACTAGTACCCACCACATGAACATATTGGGAACTTGGTGGCCCCTCTGCCTGCTAGAGTTCTAGACGGGAAGCCTGGTAATGGCTATGAATGTCCCCGCTTTCAGAGTACTGTGCTCAAACGGGATATCAAGTGTGCCTTTAGAGTGATGGTTCTCAACCTGGTGTGCATATCATACTTTACATAACTTAGAAAACTCTTAATACCCATGCTTTATCCAAACCAATTAAATAAAGGCCTTGGAAGCTCAGGTATTTCATTTTTTGAAAGTCCCCAGAGTGATCCAATGTGTATCCAGGTTTGAAAGCCACTGATTCTAGAGGCTTGAGTGAGACCTTTCTCGAATAATTTTGTAAGGTAAAAAAATTTTTTTTGTCTAAATCAGTTTATATGTGACCATCTCATCACATCCTCATTAGCATAATGTACATAAAAATGTTTCTACTATTAATGACTTTGTAAATGAAAGTAGGTTATATTGCTGATCAGGTTTACTGTTTTTCTTGTAATTTATTAGTATTTACTTCTGGGATGAACCACAGATTCACATCCTTGTTACTTTTTTATCCCAAGATGTTAATGTTTCCTCTTACAGTTTGTGAAAGCTAGTTTTAGTGACTACTATTTGGTCCCCATTTATTATAAATATCCACTCAATTTGTTATCAGTCTTATTTTAAATAGAGAGACTTTTAACACTTTTACTTTCTTATATAATGTTTGCTTGTTGTATGTTCATGAATCCTATTTTCTAAAAGCAGCAATTTTAAAAAGCTTTCTGAAGGATAGAAGCTTATAAAAATACCAATATTGTTCAATCTGATAGCTATTCCCTCTGTGAGGCTATTGAGTAATTGTGGCTAATGTGAGATTGTAATTTTCTTTTATTAAAGTAAATAATCATATGTAGCTAGTGGCTACCTTATGTAAAATACAATACTAGAGGGTTTATGATTACATATTTTTAATTATGTTGAGTTTTTCTTGTAAAATATAGTTTCAGTGGATTATAATGAACATATGAAAATGTGGCTTACATGGTATATATTTTAAAACTTTGTTAATGTTCTTTATCCTTATTAATATGTGCTCAATTTTAAAAATAAGTAGAATTGATAAAAACTATGGTATAAATTTTGCTACATCTACTAGTTGTCACTAATCATGTTGCTTAAACTAATCTAGATATTCTGTTATAACTCGTATCTAGATGCCCCTTTAAAGCCTCATGCTCATAGGTGGGTGGGGCTTTGAAAGGTGCTGGATCATGAGTGTGTGATCCTGGATTATGGATTATGGATTATGGGTGTGTGATAACTGGATTAGTCCACTAAGTAATTTAGCTTTGTGGGCAATGGGATTACTGAAGAAGAGCCCCACGAGGGGTGTGAGTGACACCAACCAATAGGCTTGTAGCCTAGATGGAATACAAAGGGAAAGAAGAAAGAAGAAAAGCAGGCTCAATGCTGCCTGCCTTCCATGCGTTGCCCCTCCTCTGCGTTGCCCCACTGCCATGCCACCCTGCCTTGGAGCCATCCAACTACAGACTGAAACCTTCACATACTGTGAGCTAAAATAAACCTTTTCTCCTATAACTTGTGGGTGTCAGGTATTTTGTCCCAGCAACAAGAAAATAACTAAGACAGTATTCTCTTATTTTTACCAACTTGTTCTGGATTAGATTGTATTGGTATTTTAGCATCTCACTACGATTATGTTTCTGTCTGTTTTTTCTGATATATCAAATCACTTTCTGCTATATAAATTTTGATGTTATGTTAATCAGCTCATTGATGCTCAGGGCTATTATCATAATTATAGATTTCATCTTTTTTCAATATAGAAGGGTCTTTTTGTTCATTGTTTTATTGAATTGTTTCGCTTTGAATTTCCCTTTGATAATACTAGCACCACCTGTGCTTTTATTTGTCTGTTATACCTAGACCTTTAGTCATATTCATCCTATGTAATTTAATTTTTCTGTTTTTCTTTAATGCAATCTGAGCCTGTCTTTTTCTTCAGTTATGGAGCACAACTATTTTTATTTATTTTTAATATTGGTAAGTTTAGTCCTAGTTACATCATTTTATTTTACATTTCCTGAAGAATTGAGACTGGTTGTTGTGGTTCTTGTTTTTGCCATTTCACTGACTGGTTTGTCTTTTGCTGTATACTTTTCTTTTTCTTTTTTAACATATAGTAATATGGAAGGTACACTTTTTCCTATCCTGATGTGTATCATGGAACTTAAAATGTTTTTATTTCTCTGTCTTTCACATTCCCACAATTAAAATTTTCATTAAAAATTATAGACTCATTTTATAGACCCTCACCATTTTTTCCTCTCTGAATTTTCAGTATTTTCCGTGTTTACTACTAATTATTTTACATAACTTTGTCACTGTCAGATTTTTAATCTAAACTCAGAAGGGAAGGTGGAGAAAGGGGAACATTGTAGAGAACAGTTTTGAAGGGGAAGTCCATTGATTTCTCTGTTCCAACAGGAAGGGTGAGAGGTGGCAGGTAATTAAATTTCTTTTTTAACATTTATTCTTCTATCCCTAGTATATATTTTCTTTCTGTTATGTTCAGTGGAAATACCAAGACTTTGGTATATGAAATTAACTTTAGTTTTTATTTCTAGTTTTAGTTACTTGAAAAAAATTTTCCAGCTTTTATAAGGGGAAGTGTCTATTTACTGAGAAGGTAGGATAAGTAGCTGCTAATATACCAACATACCAACCTGGACATCTGTGTTCCAATTTCTAGAGAGCACTAAGTTTTTGAATATTCACAATGATGTATATATGTATTTATGTATGTGTTGCTATACCATGGCCCCTCAAAAACTTGAGGATACTTACAGTAATACTTATAAATTCAATTCAATCAGGTAAAACATGAAAATGGAATGATACTAGGGCAAACAAAAAAAGATGATATTTAATATATCGAATATAAGCCTTGACTGTTTGAAGTGGTTCACAAAAATAAGCTTCCTAATCACCCTATTATAGACCAAGTTAGATAGCAGTTAATTATACAGTCAGAGAGGGATTGGGCTTTCAAGGAAGCCAGGAGAGAGAGAGAGACAGACAGACATTAAATTGTGGCTTGTGACTGGAAGCACATCTGAAGAAGGCCTCACTATGAAGAGGCGGTGTCCAGGCCTACATACCTCCCTAAATAAACAGTAACTTGGAATTACACTGTAATTAGCACCACCTGGTCCACTAAGTCCAGCTAGGCATCAGTCACCCAGGTGGGTGAGCAAAGCATCTGGACCCATCCTTTCCCAAAATGCCTTTGTTCTTTCCATGTACTATTGCTATGTGACTCATTTCCCTGTTGGATCAATATTAGCTGAGCAGCCATACTTGTAATTTTTTTTTTTTTTTTTGCAGCACCAGGAATCCAACTCACAACATCACGCTTGCCAGGCAGGTGCTTAGGCCACTGAGCTAAATCCCCAGCCGTTGTCTTTTTGAGACAGGGTCTCACTATGCTGTTCAGGCTGGCCTTGAGCTCACTTTGTAGCCCAGGCTGGTCTCGAACTCACAATGATCCTCCTGTCTCAGCCTCCCGAGTGCTGGGATTACAGGCATGTGCCACCAGGCCCGGTTTATACTTGCAATCTTACAGGCTGATTATAGTTTGACCCACATTTTACCCACATTGTGACTTTGCTGTATAAATTACCCCTGACAAAGGACCTCTGTGGCCACCCATTCGGGACCCTGTCTGGAAAGCCAAGAACAATTCTCTCCTTATTTTGGATAAAACTCTCCACACTTCTTCCTTGGGCTCATTTCATTTCTTGAGGCTGTGGGATCATGAACTCGACACATTTGACTTATAATGATTCAAATGAGTTGTATTTCTCCTATCAACCCCACCAAAGAAAAGTGTGTGATCCCTTCCACAGTTGCAAGATTTATGATGACCTTAAGATAAAGTTAAATAGTAGTTGTTGAGGAATAGCACTGCTGATACTAATAATGACATAATGACTTCATAGACAGATGTTTCCCAGTTCTCCCAAAGGAGACCCTGTATAAATGAGAGGACCACATCCTCAGTAGCTTACAGTCATCAGATACAATCTTGACTTGACAAAACCATTTCTTACAATGTTCCCCGATGTAGATTATATAATACAAAATCACAAGTTTCCTCTCACCCCTCCCAAAGCAGTTATCAAAAAGGTGGTGTGTAGATATTTAGGGAGGCAATATAACATAATAGTTAACTGTGTGAGATTACAGAAAGAATTCCTGAGTTCAAATCACGGCTCAGCCTTTTGCCAAGTCTGATTTTATGCAATTGATCAGCTCTGTTTATTTAACTGTTAAGCAGAGTCATGGAGGGGCTGACGGAAATGTCATTTCACAGAACTTGGGATTGGGGCACAGAGACGGGGAGTAATGAGTCATGTTGAACAATAGCAGGCAAGCCTCTAGCCTCAAGTCCCCAACTCCCTGTGGCCAGGTCTTACAAGAGATTAATAACTAAGTGATGGAAAATGGAAGGAAAAACACACAAGAATTCTACTGATTCTAGGAGATATATTTTTCACATTTTAATATCTGTGAAATGAGAGCACATTTTTAAATGAATGGCGTGCCACAGTTGAATTGGCAGCATTGTTTTTCTTTCTTGGTGAAGTATAAAATGATGGAATGTATTATAATTTATAACATCCTCAATTAAACATGGTAGCAGTAATTTTATAAGGGATCAGCTGTTCCTCGAGGGCAGTCAAGGTCAGTTTGTGGGGAGATAGAATGGTTTCTTTTATTTTTCTGGAAGTCAATGTTGTCCAGCTAGGTTCTGTCAGTCAAGGCATTCAGCAGAAGCATGGCCTTTCCATTTGAAAAAGAAGTCCTATCAGGGATGACTCTAGCATTAGCCACCTTTCCCAGGTCCCCCATAAAGATAAAAGGGATCCAGTAAACTACAAGTATCAGGAAGTATCTTTTGTGTACTAGAGAGAAGAATCAAGCCCAAAAATACAAATAAAATATGAATATTACAGGAAGGCAGAGAAAATGTTGACAACTTCCCAAGATCCCCTCCAGCCCCACTTTCCTACAGATATGATTTTCTTTTTTCTACCAAATCATCCAGGACTGCTGAGACAGCATGGCCAGTTACTCCTTCTGCGGACCAGTCTCTCCTGAGCGAGGGAACATTGTTGGTAAGGCAGGCCTGGAATCCATTGGGAAGGACGTCAGAGACCACTGGGTTTTGAGCACACAGAAACTCATGGAAGCACAGGTGGGCAGACTGTGAAGAGCTACCCCATCCTAGTTTTGAAAAAGGCTACATCTACCTCCAGGGGAAGTTTATATCCCATCCCTTCAGAATTTTCCAGTAAAACACTATTTTTATAAGTGTTTTTGGCAAGATGAATTTGGAAGAGAGGAAAGATTTATTAGGTAAAACCTAATGCTACTACTTACATGGTGCCTGGGAATACTGGGGTAGGAAGGAACTAAAAATTCCCATATGAATTGAATCATTCTGCAACAGGTTTATTTGGGGCTGTCCCAGTTTATGATTTTGCCCTAGAAAATTATTGACAAGTCTCCCTTTCACTCTTGAAAGCATTCAAGTATACATAATTATTCATATGACCACAATGCATGTAGTTGATAGGTATGGTAAGAAATACAGTGAAGCCAGGCATGGTGGTGCATGCCTGTAATCCTAGCACTTGAAAGGCTGAGGCAGAAGGCTCTCCATGAGTTCAAGTGAATTCAAGGTCAATCTGAACTGCATAGAGAGACTCTGTCTCAAAACAAAAACAAAAACAAAAACAAAAACAAAAACAAAAAACCCAAAACCAAAACTAAACTGAATCAAACCAACACAACACAATGAATGTTTACATTGTGAGAACATCTTAATATAAAGACACATTGCCATTAACCCATCGTTCTTGCCACTTTCTGAAGCAGTTCTGAAGTTCTCGTTGGTGTCTTTAGTTACCCTGTCATGGCTGCCATGATGTATTAAATTGATTCAAAACATTTACTTTTCATGGTCATTCTGACTTTGGGGAAGAGCCAGAAGTTTCATGGTGCTAGATCTGGTCAATAAAATAGATGAGGACGCACTGTAATAGTTGTATAAGCCTGTCTTTACATTGGGTGGCGTTCAGCAGTAGGTTTCGCAGTGTTATTTTTCATAAAGACAAGAAAGAGGACTTCTGGGCTGCTTCAGAAAGTGGCAAGAATGATGAGAAAAGTGTGTTCAAAGTGAGGGAGAATATTTTGAAAGGGATTAATGGCAACATTTATTTTACTGTAGTAAATTTTTATATATAAACACAGACCATAGTTATTTTTATATGTTTAAAATTTTTTAATACATATTTGCAATATATAATGATGACATTCCTTGTGGGGAATTGGTACATGTACATAACACATCTCAATTCTTTTTTTTCCCCTTCCCCTCCAACCCCATTTTTTTCTTTTTCTTTTGCCAGCATCAGCTTCATTTATTTGTAAGTCCTTATCAAGTTAGCTATCATAAACACAGATTAAAGCCAGACTAACAAGCAAAAGACAATGCATAAAACATGTAAGACAATTATACCAAGTCAAGGTACATTTTTAAATACATTGACCATGCGAGATTATAACTTTTCTTTTTTTTTTTCCTATTGTCTGTCTTTTATTTTGCACTTTATTTATATATTGGGTTTCTTTATTTTGTTTCTTTTTTTTTTTTTTTCCAGCACCGGGGATCGAACTCATGACCTTGTACTTGCCAGGCTATATTGGGTTTCTTATATAAGAGAAATCATGCAATTTTTAAGATTGTGTGTCTGATTTATTTCACTTGGTGTCATGGTCTCAAGGTGTACCCATTTTCCTACAAATGACTCAAGTTTATTGTTATGGTCTGCAGGTGGCCTCCCCGCCCCCCCCCCAAGGCTCATGTAGTCATGGAAGCAGCTGAATCTAGCATTTGTCATTGATTCATTGTCTAGTGCTGGGATTGGTGCTGTGAGTTCTGCACCCGCCCAGGGGTGGGGCCGACATACAATGTGAGGTTGAGAAGGAGGTGGGTCTTTCGCTCTTTTGCGAGGTTTGCCCTTGCCGCTTGCAGCCACTATGAACAGCTGCCCCCCCAGCCACACCACCCTGCTTTGGAACCAGCTGAGTATGAACTAAAAACTCCATAACTGTAAGAAATAAACCTCTCCTTCCTTCACTTTGGGTGTCAGGTATTTTGTCTCAACAACAAAAAAAAAACTAACCAAGACATTTATCTTTCTTTATGGCAGAGTAGCACTCCATTTTATATAAATATCACGTTTTCTTTATCCATTCATCTGTTGATGAACATATAAGTTACTTTCAAGATAAGGCTTTTATGCACTGTGCTGCTATAAACATAGATATGCATGTATTGCTGTAATAAATCTTCAACTCTTTTGGGAAGATCCTAGGGGGGAAATAGCTGGGTTAAATGGTACTTGTATTTTTAGCGTTTTGAGGAATCTTCATTTTGATTTCAATAGTGGTTGTGTCAGTTTACACTCCCACCAACAGTGGACAAGAGTTCCTCCCCACAACCCCCAGCCTCTGCAGGATTTAGTATTGTTTGATTTCTTGATCATGGTCATTATTTCTGGAGATGGAATCTTAATGTTGTTTTAATTTGTATTTCTCAAATGGCCAGTGATGTTGAACATTTTTTTGTCATGTATTTATCGGTTGTTCATTTCAGATACCCATTTTTTATTGGGTCTTTAAATTAGGGAAGGGAGTGTAATTTTTTTTGAGACTTTACATATTCTAGATATTAGTCTGTTTGAGCAGTAGCTGGAAAAAATGTTTTTCCCATTCTATAGGGTGTCTCTTCACACTGCTGGTGGTTTCTTTTGCGGTACAGAAGCTTTTTAATTTGACATGATCCTATTTTGTTGATTCGTGGTTCTTTTTGTGTAATCAGGGTTCTGTTCAGGAAGTCTTTGCCTACACCTATGTCTTCAGGAGTTTCACCTATTTTGCCTCCCAGCAGATTAAGTGTTTCAGTTTTAATATTTAGATTTTGGTCCATTTTGATTTTAGTTTAGTGCATGGCAAGAGTTATGGTTCAGTCTCTGACACATGGATAACCAGTTTTCCTAGCACCGTTTGTTAAAGAGACTATCTTTCCTCAGGAGAAAATATTTTTGGCCTCTTTGTCAAAGATAAGGCAGCTGAGCACACACCGTAGTTATTGATCAGCCTTTATATGAGATAAAAGAGTGAATTAATGAGATACTTCAAAGATTAAAAACAAGAATTTCAACACCAAGAAACCATGAATAAAAAAACTCAAGTTAAAAAAGGAATGCCACAGTGTGGAAAATTTCCATAATAGACTCATTAAATGAAAACATTAAGTACTCAAAGTTCAACATTAGTAATTTTAAAAAGTTACATTAAGACAAGCAATAATAAATCTTAAAGGACAAAATAGAGACTCCAAAGATTGAGTAGTTAAATTTCCAGGTGAACGTAAATAGAAAACAAAAGAATAAAAACAGATCAAGAAAAACTCACTAAAACAATACACAATGTGTGTGTGTATATATATATATATATGTTTTCATTTGTTATATATTACATATATTACCTTATCTTTTTAGAAAAAGATAAAATTATAGATAAATCTTTTTACATAAAGATTAGTCTCTTTTTAATCTAAAAGAGAAATGGGAAAATAGGAAAGCCAGACTTTAGTTAGAAGTCAGTGAATAGCAAAAACTCTTTAATTTTTATGGTTGATCCAAGCAGAGCCCAAGGGGAAGAAAGGGCAAGAAGTTACTCTGAGAACTACCTTACCTACTTCCCCTAAACTGTATCAAATCTCTTAGAGAAACAGTTCTCATAACAGTGTTGATGAGATACTGTGTGCATATTTGTATATATTCTGCTTTGATTTCCAAATGCATCAGTGTTGTATGTTATTATTGTTTTCATACTTTTGTAAAAAGTGGTCATCATGAAAACTTGTCCCTAAATAATGTGACTCATGAAAATAATGCAATTCCAAACTTTATCAATAGCACAGGGTATTGTTTAGAAAGATGATAAAATTAATACATGAAAAACAGCTACTTGCTATAATAATCAGGTCAAATCTCTGGTATCACTGTTTTGAAAAGCATATGTAGCAAGTTTTGTTGAACAAGAACAATGAAAAATGAGAGTAATTTATCCACTAATTAGAATGCCTGTATCAAATCAAAGTGGCTCCACTAAGGTCGCACACAACTTGCTTGCATTTAACGAGAAAGGTCTGAAGTTACATATTTTCTCTTATTTATTAACATGCAAAAAAGCATTATATTTTTTATTAACCCAGGCAGTCGTTGGCATGAGAGATTAGTTTAGCAATTTGATGAGGTGAATTCCACAGCATGTTAAATTAGAATGCCAGCCACCGGGACCCCAAATCTAATTTTCACCCTAGTTTATAAGGTTTTCTTGAAAATTCTATTATCTTAATGCATGTCTCTAATGTTCTAATTCCTATAAGAAACAGTACTTCCTGCCAATTCTAAAGCCAAAAATATTCTCAATTGCCACTGTGGAATATTTAAATTTTATATTTACTGGATCATTGAGCTTAGGTACAGCAATCTGATCTATTTTCCTTGAAATTGCAGTACTTATAAATTGTAGCAAAATTCCTAAACTAATTTTTTTTAAACTATGAGTTTTGCAAAATAAAGATTATACTTGTGCCACCACATTTACCTAAAAAATAACTACAATTGCTTGTTCTTGGAACAGGTTCTTAAAGACCCAATCAATACTGTATATGACTCAGAAAGCCAAGCCAAAGAGGGAAAAAAGAAAAACAGGAACAGCAGGGTAATGTAAGGTGAAGGATTTGGGCTGGTTTCATTGTAGGTGTAGATAAGCGGTCTTCACATATGTAATTCAGCTACTGATGAGAGCAGAGACACTTTCTATAGCTCGCCCCAGGATACTCTTCACAGCCTCAGGGCTTGCTCCCTCCCCTCATCAGGTCTTTGCCTATATGTCATCCTCTCAGGTCTTCCCTGATCATCCTATTTAAAATCTGTCTACAGGTCTACTCCCTCTTCACCTTATATCCTCTTGTCTCATTTGTCTCCAGAGCACTTTTCACTATCTACCACCATTTATTTTAATTATGTATCTTATTTACTGTGTTTCTCCTGATTAAAATATAAGCCCAGGAAGGTAGACATAAGTACAGTTCTGAATTTCCAGATTGCCATTACTTTGTGTTTTCTTAATAGAACATATTACTGGATGTTACTAATTTTTACTAATACAAAATGCTATCCTTCTCTCAGTTGTCTTCTGAGACAGTTTTATGTATTTAACATTGTGTTTCTGAGATTCATCTTTGTTGATGGATGAAGCTATATTTCATTCATTAGTTTTCCATTTTTCCTTGCTCTTGTCAACAGCAAGTTTGGTTTTTACATTGTTTTGCAAAGCAGGCAGTTCTGGGATAAACAATCTTGTTTGTGACCAATGGATCACATTTGCCAGATTCTATATTATTATAGCTTGGACAAGGAACTTTTGGCCACGGGATAGATTCATTTTCAGCCTTGAAAGATAATGATGCATCTCTCTACTTATGAATGACATTGAGCATCCTTTTCTTTTTAGTGGTCATTGAGTGTTTTTATTCTGTGAAATAACTATTCTTGTGAAATACTGTTCCTCTTTTTTTTTTTTACCTGTTCTTTTATGTGGTTATCATTTTTAAATTGATCTTAAGAGATTTTATAAATGCTGGATATTAATGCTTTATCACTTATATGCATATGAATATATTCTCCTAGCTTGTGCCCTTATTTTCTTCTTTCTTCTTTCTTCCTAGCTCCCTTTCTTGTTACATTTTCTTTCAGCCTATCTATGGATTTGGAACAGGAAGGGATCCCTTTCCTGTCAGCTCAACCCATCACATTTTGTAGAAATTTCCAATAGGCTCTTTCTTCTTTTTAAATTTTCCCATGCCTAGCATTTTTGGCAGTTTTTCCTAGATAACTTTGTGGAAAAATAAATGCATAGCCCCTTTGGCATATGAATTAATTCCTTTTCATTTTTAAATTGGGAAGTAAAATAATTATTTTTTATCTCTCCCTTTGAGTACCACTTGGAGTTAAACCAATTTCTAATATTCCTCCATAACCTTAACTAACTGAATACAATGCATAATTTATGGGTAATTTGACAGCTGCTATAGTGCTTAGCAAATTTTAATACCATTTGTTTGTTGGAATTATTTGCATAAATGGCACCCTGAGAGTCAGAGTTTTCTTTTTGTTCTTACTTTTTCTTCACCCAATGTTCTTAGTTCTTCATGAAATTTAAATCTAAGTCTACAAAGATTCTTGTTCTTAGATCTAGGCCTCTCTCTCTCTCTCTCTCTTTCTCTCTTTCCTGCTGATTTTTATACAAAGGTGTTCATGAGGTTGTTATTTATAACAAGGTTTTGGAACATTAGAAATAAATGACAATAATGAATTTGTTTAAACCATGGAATGCTCATATAATAGACTATCATGTAACTATTGAAACTCACATTTTCAAAGACTGTAAGAAGTGCATACAAAACTGTTAATGGAATAGAACAAGAGTATAGACCTGTATATTTAGTATTATCCTGATTTTGGTATGCAGCATAGAAAAAAACTGAAAAGAAGTATCTGTTTCTCGCAGTTGGTCCTGGGTAGTGGAAATCACAATTAAGTAGCATCACCATGTTAGACAGCAAGTGCCTTGAAATTAGTACCAAATTTTTCAGCTTGGTATTTCTATACTTACCTCAGTGTGCAAATTGTGGTGCCCAGCAACTGATTAGAATAGTACACTTTAAATAGTAAGAATTATTAATCCTTCATAGCCCATTATCAATAGCTCATCATTGATCATGCATTCTGAAAGTTCATTTATATTTTCTTGTCTTCAAAATTATTATGCACTATAAACATATAGTAATAAAAAATAAAAACAACAATAATAGTGACAAAAAGGAGGTTGGCTTTGTCCCCAAGGGCATTCTGGATACTGGAATGACAGAGGCACATAACAAGCTATTCACCAGCACTGTGAACACATGTCGATTAGCACAATGAAGTGTATTTGTGGACTTGATGCCTTAGCTGTGTGATTTGGACTACCCTTGCAACACAGCATAATGTGTTGTTTTGTTTGTTTTGGAAATCGCTGTTTTCACGTGTTCTCGGTGGGAGATTGTCAAGCACAAGGTACTAAGCACACTGAACTCCACAATGTTGTCTTCCAAATATTATGTACCATGGTTATATTTACTTAAGGATGATTTGGGGACTTGGGAACATGTTTGCATTAAGAAATATTCTGATTTTGCTGTGTTACTTGTTATTTGCCAAGATCCATTCTTCTATTAACTGTGTAACTCCAGCGGAGATTACTACAGCCTGATCACCATTCCATCCTGGTATATTTACAATCTTCCTGTCATAAGCAGCTTCCACTTGTTTTCCTGACAACTTCAAGTGGCTTCCTAGAGGAGCCCAGGTAGAAATGACAATGAAGACTTTGGGAAACTAGGAGTGTGTTCCATGTTTCTTAACAGAAGTCTGAGAGAAATGTGATGGCTCTATGATAAGATCTCCTAAAACGCTGAAAGTCCAGGGGCCACGCAAGGAGGGGAAATTCTCCTTCAGAGTCTTTTAAAAATTTTTTTAAATTTAATTTTAAAGGGAATATAACAGTCTTGAGTCAAGGAGTGGCTGCAGATGCAGCAGCAGAGGCTGTGGGAGCTCACAAACCATATGGTGCAAAAGTACCTTTTCCTCAATGGAGATGTGGAGGTGGTAGTTTCCTTCTTGGAGACTAAGACAATAATGCAGGTGGACATTCTTCCTCCACAAAGGCAGGAGAAGGAGGGCTACACTGCTAGTGTTGCGTTCATAAACCTTCCTCTGCCTTCTCAATCTTTTTCTTCCTTTTGAGCACTTTGCCTGGCTTTAATTTGCTTTAATTGTTCTGTTCTAGATCTTTTGTGCTCCTTGCCTGAGGTAAACTGGGGGTTTGCACCAGGGAAAACTAATAGCAACACAAGGGCACTCAAAGGCAATCATTCCAGGGCCAGATGCTAGGGCTTCCTGGTCACTAGGCTACAGGGGCCCCAACAACTAAAAACAGGCAAGAATTCAGAATCCCTCACTCATTTTCTAAACATTACATGAGTCTCCTGAGTTTTGTGCCATCCCCTTGAGATGAGAAAGCCAAGGCCAAGATGGAGGTGATCACTCCACCAGCCTGGCAGAAAGTGGAGGTTAGGAAGCAGCTCTTCAATCAATTTCTTTATGTCGCTTAGGTGTCATTTCTGTCACAATCCTGTTTGTGGTCCAAAATTCATACCAATTACACTCACACCCCATGGGGTGGTAGGGAGTGTGATTCTTGACTATTGATGATGACAATGTTGGGCTTCCCAAAGACTTTAGGAACAAATTCCAAGTGACATCAACAAACATCTGACCCCCCATAAGGCAAGAAACTCTTTGTCTTCCAGCAGATGACAGCAAAGTGTTAATCTTTGCGATGGTGAAATACCTTCTGTTGCTGTCAGCTGCCTCTGTTTTTGGTTGCCCCGAAAATCCATTGGTGGTTATATATTCTACCAAGTATGCCTTTCTTTTCATAATTAACAACTTTCTGCAGTGGATAATAGATTAGGTAAAAACTCTCTAAGGAAGTAATCTTAATTCATCCCATGTCTCCTACAGGCAGACAGGCGCTTGTGTTAAGCACAGAGATGACATGATGGAAAATTTACATATGGCCTTTATAGAGTAATTTGCTAGCAAACTTGGGAGTATGGTATGTAAACTGCTGCATACCATGTGATTACAAGATTAAGAAAGGAGTGAATTGCTAATCTTGTCAGTCCAACTGTTTTCTTCCTTGATAACATTTGCGTTATTACATGTTGGGTGATGAAAGATTGCAATTGGCTGTTGACACTGATTGAAGGAAGGAGATATGGCTTCTTAAAAAAAGAGAATTAATTAGCGTGGTGAGGAAGGTAACACAATTCAAACCTACAGCTCTCACAGCTGCAAAACAGAAGTGAACTGTCAAAGGGTGTTTTCATCTCTTTTCTTCCCCACCTGTTTTTCTCCTTTTGATAACATCTTTTCCTAGATTTAACACATTTAAATGGGCCTACCAAAGAAAGTGGGGGGGGGTGGCTGATAAGCCTTCAAAAAGAAATGAAAAATATGTAGCTTATGGGAGCTGCAGCAAAAACACTGCAAATGTATGTGCTTATTTGCATGTGTTAAAGCAATGTTTAAGGAAGACGTCATAGACAGAGTAAAGTAGGCCAAATCTCTTTATTCCATTCAAGTTGTATTAAACCAGTAACAAACATTGGAGACCTTGCTGCTTGTGTAGCAACCAGAAAAAAAGAATCTAAGTAAGTTGACATGTCCTGGTTTGCCTGGTTCTTTCTCAGTGTAGGCAGACTGTGAGGTGAATGGAAATCTGCTATCCTACCCACAAGTGATAGGATATGTTTGAACTGCAACCAATATATAGGACCTTTTCACCTACAGGTAGAAAAGAGGGGTTCAACAAGAATTAAGAGTTAGAAGTCAAGTGACTTCTCACTATTACCCCAAATATATCACATGGAAAACTTCTTTTTCTTGTTTTCATAACTTGAAATGATGTTCGTCTACAAGTTTTAGTTTCCAAGGGAGGATTACTATTACCCAGGAATGTAACAAAGGTTCATTTGAGGAAGGAATTGAAGCTGTCATCTGGTTGCATTTGCTTTTTTTTTTTTTTTTTTTTTGCCACCTAAGCAACAAGCAAAGGAGAAGATTGCTATGATTGCTGAGGGACTGATCCCAGCTATCAAGAAAAAAACAGGGTTTCTGCTAGATCATGACTTACATATCCAGAGACAAAAATTAATGAATGCAGTTCCACCATTATGGGCAGGAAAAGAATCAGTCTGTTCAGGAATGAATGAAGATTTGTGTCATTCTACAAGGTCAAGACCCATGATCACCTGAGGAAGTGGTAGAAGGCAGAGGTAAAGGGAATAAAGAGTGTAAAGATGTTATAAACCAAAAATGGCCACATGAACGGTTCCTAAAATTGTAAGGTCAATTAAACACAAAGGAAATTTTAAACCCTATTATTTCTAACACTATACAAGGATGAGACTGGGAAGCACAGCCTATTCGCATAGTTAGAAAATTATAAAACTCAGCTAGCCTTGACATCCCCCATGCCAGCTGCAGCTTGTAAGATAACTGTAGCTCAGCCAGACAGTGCTTGCTTTCAAGTTTTCAAAGACATATCATCTCAAGGAAGCTCAGACAATGATTGATTCTTCCTGCTCACTATAACTCTGACCTCCTCATTATGTGATAGTAACCCCAATTAGCTTACATAGGATAAATATGCCTGGTAACATATGACAAGACAATATGTAGCCAACTATAGAATACCCTATTATCTGCCTTTTGTACTTCCTCCTAAACCCTATATAAGTAACTGTTTTACCCCAAGACAAGGCTGATGATTTGGAACTGAGATTTCCTTCAGCCCGCTAGTGTAATAAAGCTGTATGCCTTCCAAAGTTTCTCAATGGCATGTCTTCCATCTGGTCTGGTGCTTAACCCTGCAACAAAATGAGGACTATAATAACTCATATTGTTATGAATATATTAGTATATTAACATCAGTAAGCTTCCTTTTCATTTTATGTAAGAGCTATCATTAACTTAATTTTTGGTTTTAGGTTAGATATCAAAGTGGAATTACAACTGAAGTAGAAATGGATGTGGTAATTTAAAGGACATTTTTGTTCTCTGGGGTAAGAATGATGGCATGTTCATTTGTATGAGGGACAGTCATAGTGGATGTATTAGTCTGTTTTCTGTTGTGGTAACAAAGACTTGCAAATGGGTACTTTATAAGAAAAAGAAGTTTAAGTGGCTCATAGTTTTAGGAGTTCATGAGCATAGTATCAGTGTCCTGGCAAGGGCTCTCTGGCTGGGTAACAAATGATGAGGAAATGCATAGTAAACTAGCCACAAGCAGAAGGGATCACACAGTGAGACAGGAAGCTAGAGATTCAAGGACCAGGCCCACTCTTTTTTATAGCAAACCCTTCTCTAGGTAACTCACTAAAGTCTCATGAGAACTTCATCCTTCCTGGGATTAGCACCTACAATGACCTAATCATCTCCCACTAGGCCCAATCTTTTAAAGTTCCACTGTATCAGCATCACTACACTGGAGACTAAAACTCTAGCACATGAGCATTTGAGGGAAACACCATAGCATCATAGTAGGCAGAATTAACTCTAATTTTGTCTGGAAGTCAAATATTAATCATTCAATAGTCCAACTAGAGGGATGAACTTGTTGGGAATTTAGTCTTATTTTTCCCATCTTATCTGTCCTCTGTGCCAGATGATAATTTTTGTTAGCCTGGGGTTTAGCTATCTCTAACATGACACCCGCCCAATTGGTACCGGGCCCAGAGAAGCAGCTTATCTAAGAGTAACTTCTATGTTCTCCTTCTAGTTCCAGAAATAAACCTCCTGCTTTCTTTTTGCATGTGTGCCAAGCCCTCTCCAATCCCAAGACTCCACAACCACCCACACGTTCCACCCCCAGCCCCCAGTAAATGTTTCCTGTTTTGCACACAGATGCTCCTTCAAATCAGCTGTTGATATGTCATTTTGCCTACCTCCCAAACTCCTCCCCCAGCCAGACCTGATAAAAGTAGCTTCACTTCTTTGTTCTGAGAGCCCCTGTACTTCTTTGCAGCTCTCCTGTGCCCACATTAAAGGCCTTTCTACTCTGTCTCTTTTTTCTTCTGTGCCATCTTGGATTGAGTGTCAAAAAACTCAATCACCAGAGGGTTTGGGATTCTACTTTTCTTATCATCTTTGCCAGCAGGGTTCTGGGATAAATTCCTCTTAATGGTAAGTACTTGTGAGGGAGAAATGAAGCAGAAGCCATATGATTGCTCCCCTGGTACTAGCAAATGCACATGTGGCCTTTTGCATTACAGCAGCTTTCACTTGTTTTCTATGACAACTTCCCTGAGTAGCCAAACCAGCCCCAATCTGCTTAACTCCTGTATGAAAAAAATACACTGTTAGGTTAAATGATAAAGGTTGGATCTCTATTACATACAGTTAAACATAATCCTAATAAATTTGTGTAAAAGGGATGATGGTTTTTGCTTTCTGATAAGACTGCATGTGCAAATGTATCTACAGAGACAAATGTTTTCTCAAACTAAAATTCCAACATTATAGTGCTGATTTTTGTTTGAATGGGGGAATATTAAGCAATCTAGTGGATAATGGGTAATCCATTAAATTCTATTTGTGCCAAAGACACTGAATCATCAAAACTGAAAACTATTGTAAAATGTCTTTGTATAACACTTGAAGGTTTATTATCAAAGTATAATTCAGTGATGGCATTTATCCAGATGGATGAGATAATATAATTTAAATCCTTGCTAGCCCAGAACTTGGAGAAACTAAGAAACAGTTAATACCCACATTAAACATTCTGTAAATAGCCACCTAAGCAAATTATTGACAAAGGCTTTATGATTTAATTACCTTATGTAATACTGTGCATTTGACAGTGTTGATTAACCTGAAAGCCGTATGCTTCAGGTACAAGGAAAAATGGATATGCCCGATTTGAACAGACTATTGCAAGTTCTAGGTTTTGTTTTCTTGCTTGTCCTACAGAACAGATTGTAATTTCTTAGATATGAAATAGGGTATGGATTCAGGTATGTGTCAATATGGGTGGAAGACAAGTCTAAGACTCGCTGATGATATTTAGCATATAGAGATCTATACCATGGAGAGAGAGCATAGGAAGATGGTATGGCCTTCTTACTGAGATTTTAGAGGTAGCACAATGCCATTAAGAAATATGGAATCTACAGTTAGTCTTCAAGGGTTCAAATTCTGGCTCCAACACATATGAACAACTGAGGCACGTTAAGTAGCTCCTTTCTGGCTCATTTTTCTTATCTGTAAAATGGAGATATTTCTCTTACATCCATAATTTGTCATGAGGGTTAAAAAAGGTTTAAGTTAAATGCTTCACACATGGGATATACATGTTTATCATTACTGTCATTCCATTCAATTGCTGGAAAGTCATTATTTTAACAATGTTAAAGATTCTAGGAGACTGATACAGATATATAGCCTTAATGAAAGCAGTGTATTTAGGCAGTAAATGCCATTCAAAGCTATGATAGGAAATAACAAACTTCAGTAATTATAATCATAAGCTTAGCTTTAGAATACATTTGTGCATCATGGAGTCATATGTAATAATAAGAGCCATATGCAATAATAAGAGCCATATGCTAGTTCCTTGAAGTGCTGATTAAGAAACCATCAGGCATTAAAATAACAATTTTAATGATGAGACGATTTTATTAGTTTTCAGATATAGAACATCACTGAAAAGCTTTATTAACAAATACTTACATAGCCAGATGTGCTTTTCTTTTTAAAAAGGATTTTTGACATGAGCACACAATTCATTGATCTGCACTCATTTTTCACATTGCTAGAATGCTGAATTTAAGATAGCAGACAAAGAAACTTTGCTGACATCTACCCAGAAGCTTGCGCCTAATTAATGAGGGACATCTTGGGTGGTTATACCATGGCACTAGCTGTAAGTCTTCTGTTGCTAACCAGTCACAGGGTACAGTGTAGAATATTACTCCACTGACGAGTTTATACAATTTGCTAAGGAGCTGAACTAAACCATAATTTAGTCTCCCAAAGGGTTCCTAACATTTTAGAGTTATGGGGAAGAGTAAAGGGAAAGCTGCGTGTGGTAGCACACACCTGTAATCCCAGCACTCAGGAGGCCGAGGCAGGAGGATCATTGCAAGTTCAAGGCCAGCTTGGGCTACATAGTGAATTCGAGGTGAGTCTGAACTATGTAGCAGGACCCTATCTCAAAAAAAAAAAAAAGTGAGCTTCAAAAGCTAAGATTATTCCAGGGCTGTTTAAGAATATATAGCATCATCCTTCTAATAAAAGTGCAGTGCAAGATTTAAAGAAATGAATTTTAATTATATTTAGTGCGAGAGTCTGTTTTTTTT
>RJWT010006265.1:0-29467 GCA_004365215.1 Cuniculus paca
AAACTCAATCGTTCACTTTATTCATAAGCTCTGCACAAGGCAATGATAACTGTGTAGAAAATAAATGGACATAAAATCGGGCAAGAGGTATTTCTCCAAATGCCGCCTTTCAAGTAGTGTATTTGCAGACCTAACATATGAATGCTTATTATTTCACTGTTCTTCCTGCTCTGTTATGTATTAAACCCTACAAGAGTCGTGTAGGTTGGTACCTACTGCCTCATGTCCTGATTTACAGATGAGGAAGCAGAAGCGTAGACAGAGTAGGTGACTTGGCTAAGGTCACACAACCAGAAAGTGGCTGTCTAGCATTAAACCCATGCCATCTATACGTTTTCACTGACAGATTTAGTATACTTACATAACCCGTGACAGTGTAAACTGTTGCAAGCATTCTGGGAAATAGTATGGAGGTTCTCAAAAGGTTTATTATAATGGTTCTTACGTTTGATCCAGCAATCCGTCTTCTAGGTATATACCCAAAGGAAGTGAAGTTAGCCCCTCACAGAGACAGCTGCCCTCCTATGTCCATTGCAGTGTTATTCACAATAGCCAAACTCTGGAAACAACCTAAGTGTCTGTGGACAGATAAAGCCCAGGTATGGCATGTAGAATGGTGGCCAAGGGTGAGGGTGGGGAGAAGTGGGTCAAAGGGTACAGAGTTAAGTTTATGTAGATTGGCGTAAATGTAGAGATCTAATTTATGAAGACTGAGATTAATAATAATATTGGACTATGTAGTAGAAATTTGCCAGAAGAGTAAATTTTAGGTGCTCCTATCCCATAAAAAAGAAAATGAGACATTTATATGTAACAACTTCCCATGATGAATGTGTTGTGTATCACAAATGTGTATGAATAAAAAATAAAAATTAAAAGAAAGAAAACTATGTGGAATGAATGATGGTGTTATAGTTTAGATCTGAGATGTCTCCTAGAAACTTCATGTGTCTGGAAGGTGGTTGGATCATGGAGGCATCACACCTATCAGTGCACTAATCCTCTCATGAATCCATAGCTTACTGTGCAGTTGGGAGGTGAGGTCAGGTCAGAAGAGGCAGATCGCTGTGGGTGTGACCTGAAAGCCTATACTGTATCTCTCTCCCAGGTTGCTGCCTGCTCTCTCTCTTCAGCTTCCTGGCTACCTTGAGGTGAGTGGATTTCCTCTGTCAAACTGTTCTATTCTGCCTTGGAACCAGCCAACCGTGAACTAAAACTGTTAGCCAAAATAAACCTCTCCTCCTTTAAATTGTTGGTGTCTGGTATTGTGTCTCTGCAATGGCAAAGTTATTAAAACAGATGGATATTGACTATTTTAATTGGCCTGACTGAAGTGATTATCTGACCATGTATATCAAACATCATGTTGTACATCTTAAATATTTGCAATAAAATAAACCAGGCATTCTAGCACCAGGCTCTATCCCTTCAAAATCTTGCTGGATTTTTACCTGCACCTTTTAAGCAACTACTGAAATAAAAACTAGGCTATTCTCTGGTTTGGGAATGGGTGACCAGATGATTTTTAGTCACATAATTTAACTTGTTAAAAACTACCTGAGATAGCTTAGACAGCTATGGGAAATGATTAAAAACTTCTTCCAAGGAATCCAAATCCTAAAAGCAAATTGATTATAGTTCCTATTTCCAAATTTTTTGACATATCACAAAATGAAAGCATTTGTGTTTTACTGTTTTTTTTTTTCTACTGGGGATTGAACCCAGGTCCTTTACATTAAACTGTGTTCCCAGCCCTTTGTATTTTTATTTTAAGATGATCTTGCTAAGTTGCCCAGGCAGGACTCAAATTTGTAGTCCTCTTATTTTAGCCTCTCAAAGATCTGGTATTACAGGTATGTGCCAGTATGCTTGGCTTATTTTTTCTTTAAAAAATATTTTGATTGAAAATGTTTCAAATACACAAAAGGAGTTGTGTTGGTCAGCTTTCCCATCTTCATGACGTAATACCTGACACCCACAATTTAAAGGAGGAAAATTTTAGATTGGCTTATGGTTTCAGGAGAGTCTGTCCATGGTCTGTTAGAGACCACAGATTATAAATTGAGTCTAGAGCATGTCTCAGGCTGTGCTTGTCCTGGCCTGTAAGCTGGACTGGAATGTGGAAATTCTGCTTTCTCCTGGTCACAGTTGAAGCCCTATAGCTAGTGACTAAAAATGTGAGCAAAAATAAACTTCTCTTCCCTAAAGATGTGGACAATGGACGTTGTGTCTCAGAGACTAGAAAGTGACTAAGACAGCTCACTAGAAATTATTTCAAAGGAGTTTTGCAAAAGTTTAAGTAACAGCAACATTGTTTAAATAAAGATATACCTTAGTAATTAGTTTTAAGTGAAACTTCTGATTTACATGAATCATTTCTAGTACATTAAAAAATCAAGTTTGAGTTACACATATATGGATTTATTTTCATGGCAATATTGATTTGAATGGAGAATATGAGATTATCACTTATTGACCTCCTTTTCTTAGGACAGAACTGCATGGAAATTATCTCAAAACAAAATTTGTTATTTTTCTTTTCTTTTCCTCGCTTCCCTCATCTTACTGTTTCCCCATTCATCTTTTCTTCCTTTCTTCTCTCTCAAAATACCAAGAAACTAATAAAGTTTAAGGTTTAGGAGCTCCATTTCCACAAGCCCTGCAAGACTTTAGTATGGTTACTAGAAATGTGTTTACTTAGATATGTTTTTGTAAAGCTTGCAAAAATAAGAGATTTTTTTACCTTAACCAGTCAACATTCTTTGTCTCTTTCCCCTTAGCCAATTGTTGCTTTGTTCTTGGAGGTATTGAGTGACTGCAAGAATTTTTAAGATTTAACTACAATGAAACTAACTTGGGGATACGGTAGCTCTGGGTAGTGGGGTATGTTTATTGATTCATATTCACTTCCACGTCTAGAAAGATTCTTGTTCCCTGTCCTGGTGCAGGTATGGTTTCCAGGAATACAGTACTTTGCTGGTTCATTCTGCCTGGTGATAGGAAAGGGTAGCACTCAAGGTCACATCTCCATGTAAAAGTATCTTGTAGCAACAGGAACTGGAAATACTTGTATATAGGTAAGTAAGTAGAAGCTTCAGTTCTCACGATTGCCTCATTAGGACAAAAGGAATATTCTCAGAAATGTAGACTATGCAATTATTAATGTAAAATTTTATTTTGAGGCCCATACAAAATAGAATTTGTCATAACCCCTGCATTTATAACCCATGTTTATGATATTAGCCAACTTTCCAGAAATTATAGTCTGTTGTGATTTCTTTCTCATTCTAAATGATCATTTTCATGTTTTACAAAAGAAGAGGGGGAATCTACACCATATTTAACTGTTTCAATGTATTTCTAATACCATATTGGCTTGATGTTTACCATTTTGCCCTGTAAAATAAGAAACTTGAGTTATTTTGTGAAAGAACAAAGAGGTCTTTATCTAGCAGGTCTTTTGCTGTAAGAGTTAATTTAATTATTTACTGCCAGTGAGATACTATTTCTACAAAAGTGAGAGGAGCTAATGGACTGTTTCTTTAGCCTTTGTTTAGCACTAAACAAAATAAAAGCACTAACTAGAACCCTGCAGAGCAACTGAGGTTCATGAGTAGATCATTTGTCATTGAAACAAACTTTTTTTTTTTAAATGCTAGTCATCAAACCCAGGACCTTATACATTGCTAGGCACATGCTCTACCACTGAGCTATATCCCCAGCCACTCCCCTCTAGGTTTTCCTTGAGTCCAGGTCTTGCTTTGCTGCAAAGCAGTCCTGCCTCCACCTCAGTCTCCTCCTCAACTATGACACAGGCACATGCCGCTGTGCCTGGCAAATATTAAGAAAGAAGAAAAAGAGGTAATCTAAAAATCAAATTGAAATATTCCTCAAGTACATTTTAAATATCATAATTAAATGTCCATACTATTTTGAGTAAAAACAATTGACTACTTCCTCAAAGGAAAATTTTTATTTCAGTCAGAATTTCTACATGGAAGATACTTTCACCATGTTTAGGGGTGACTTCAACATTTCAACACAGTGATTAAGACTGTATTTCTTGTGGCAGTGTATATACATAGGCTGCCTGGAGGTCTAAATATGAAGTGAATAACGTGGCACACACTGGATGCTTCCCGGCAAATTTCCTGAAGGTGTTATATGAAATGTGCGTTGAATTCTTTCCAGCTATTTCCTGAAAGAGTCTGGAAACATCAAGATTTGGCACTCCAAAAGCTGCCCGAAGGATAGCAGTAAATTCCTGTTTCGTTATGAAGCCGTCTTCATCAAGATCAAAAAGCTTAAATGACATTTGCAGGATCTTTTCTGTGTTGGCAGGATTGCACAGGACGGTCAGACCTATCACATACTCTCTGAAGTCTATGATGCCATCGTTATTCCTGTCAAAGAGAGCAAAAAGTTGTCTCAAGGGCTCTGAAACTGGGAGTTTTAAATAACTTGAAAATTCTTCAATTCCTATCTCCCCGCCTTTTGAGGCAACTGCAATTGTGGCATATTCATCCAAATGGTTATGAACATTATCCCAATCTAATTTTAATTTACGGCTAATTTTTGTAAATTCTACCAAACCAGCTTCCATGGGGAGTTGAAGGTTACCTGCAGAAATCATCAGTCTGCAATCTTGGTAAGTGTGGTCTGTCACAGGCACCCCCAGAGCATTTGCCATGTTAATTCGGACCGCACTGGCAAAAAGGAGGGGGTCTTTTTTTTCTTCATCATTTGGGATATAAACAGGCATAAACTCAACTTCTACCCTGGTGAAAGGTTGACTCAGAGTTAACATGCAGGCCTGGAAACCTGTAAACCCTTGCCAGGTCCAGGTCACTGTGTCCAGGGTGTTTGGGTATCTGAGCAGCACTGGCTGCACAGGGACACCTGGAGAGAAGGCTCCTAGCTTAAAAGTGACCAGACAGGAGCGATTGGTGCACACACCTTCTGGAAAAATCAAAATCTGCGGCCACTTCCTTCCAGATGTCACCCGCTTCAAGATTTCATTCCTGGTCTTCTTTCTAGAATCGGGGTCTTCTCGGATCACAAGTACCGGCTCTGTTAACAGGATGAGTTTCCCACCTATTGGGATCTGCACGTTTTGACTTGCAGAGACCACTGAGGGTAACCCCGCCACAACACAGGCGATTGCATCAAAGAAAGTAGAGTGTGGTGCTGTAACGAAGATGTGGGCCTCATCTCGAGTTGCCTTTTTCCCTTTTACTTTAATCATGAACCCAGCAAAAAAGATCACCAACTGAAACAACAATTTAAGTACTGGTTTCGTCAGATTTTTTCTCCAACTTTTGGTGGGTTCGACCTGTTGAGCAGGAAGACCAAAGGTGGAGAGCACGACCACAGGCCAGAGGAGGATGAAGAGGAAGGCAAGGCAGGCCACCCGCACGGGCACCAGTACAGTCCCCAGGAGGATGGTGCAGGCCCAGCGCCACGCACTGATGTGTGTCTGCTGCAGGAATGGGTTGGCCACCGCCGGAGGGTACAGGGACTGGTTCCTCTCCTGCGCAACCGCGGTCTCCCACATCTCCGTCTCGGAGTCCACAGACAGTTCAGCCCTCATGCTGACTTTTCAGTAAACTCACAATGTGGGCAGCTTGGCTCTGGGGGTGGCCTCTAGCATGCACCCCTTCCTCACATTCAAGTACTCTTTCTGTTTGCACATAGTTAGAAGTCTTAGAGAGGGGACTGTGGGTTAATAAATAGGAAATGACGTATGACCTTTGAAATCAGAAAAATCAAAGATGGTAAATATAACAAGCTACTTATAATCATATCAACAGAAAATCATTTTTTCTTTTCTGCAAACATCTCGCTTTTGATATATATAGCTAATAAGCTATTTTAACATAGGAACTTCTGATATTTATATTATGCATATATATTTACTAAAGCTATATTAATTTGAATGGGTAAATGCTAATTACAATTTTTTAATTTAAGTGCCATTAGCACTTAAAGTTTATTTACTGTGAGCTGCTTTGGCAGATAATTTGTCAAATTAATTTACTCTTACTATAAATTGATTTCTATGGAAACATTTCTCTTTATCCTAAGTTTAAATGATGGCATACTCGAGCCTTTGTGTTACAAGCACTTTTCCACATACACTGAAAACTGGAGTACATTCATTTTAATCAGTCAGAATTGACCTAGGCATGATGGTGCACTCCTGTAATCCCAGCTACTCAGGAGCTATACAAGAAGAGAATCATGAATTCAAGGTCAGTCTGGGCAACTCATGAAAACCCTATCTCAAAATAAAATAGGCCAGAATTCACTATGACACATTTGATTGTATATATGTGTGTGTGTGTGTGTGTGTGTGTGTGTGTATGTGTTACTGTGAATTGAACTCAGGGTCTTTGCACTGAGCTATATCCTCAGTCACCATTTTTTATTTTTTATTTTGAGTCAAGGTTCTGATAACTTGCCCAGACTGAGCTGGAATTTGTGATCCTCCTGCCTCAGCTTCCCGGAGTGCTGGGATTACATGTCTGTACCACCATGCCTGGCTTTGGTTCATATTCTTAAAATTGGTCCACATGAATCACCATTCCAAAATGACATGGCAATAATAGCAAACCTCAAAATTAATTTAATAGTAGGTTTTCATTAAAATTAATTAGAATTACTTCTTTATTGTGTCAACACACACAACTAACAAGTCATTTTTTTCTTTTTTTTTTTCTTTTGCTGCTCTTCAAAAGCAATAAAGAGGGAAACATAATAAATCAAAGTTGGTGTGAACTAGGCTTTCTTCTATACTTGTTAGCATTTGCAATTCTGACAATGTCATATGGAGGATTCTTGTGTTTGTTAATCACTAATTTGAATTCCTTTTCCCCATAGTTAAAATGATATTGTAGATCTCTGGGACATGTTCCCCTCTAGTCTGTCTATTGAAGAATACCAGATTATTGCTACCACAGGAAGAGTGGTGTGGACACCAAAGCTGGTAAATGTGATGTAAGTGCAATATCATAGGCTTTATAGCCCAATGAATCTTAGGCTTGATCTAACACACTATGGGCACTGGCAAAGTTACTCATTAAACCTCATTTCCACATCTATAAATCAGTGATACACCCTACCTGGTAATGTTGTTATGAGACACCGGTACAATGTATGTAAAGAACAGAGTTTTTATTGTAAATACAAGTTGCTATGGTATAATGAGAATTCTTGAGACATTCCACTTTCTTCTGTCACTTTGAGAATTATGCTTAGTGAGGGAAACATTCTTTTCACCAATGTAGGACTAACTTGAGGACACAGTGTAGTCTCTAAAGTGCTATGATTTGTCAATGTTATCGGTTGTCTCCTGCACCAAAGGAGAACTCAAGGGGATGAGGAACAGTCCTTTGAGCTGGTATTATTCTCTATTTTGCAGCTCTTCTCACTCTAACTTGTAATGTTCATTTCTACTATTGAATCTTTCTTAAACTGCATTCTGCATATCATTTTTGTGGAGGACCACCTGGACCACTCTCCTTGAACAAAGAGCAATTATCTCCATTTTGGCTAAACCTGGCCCTATCTCCATGTACTGATATGTACAGAGCCGGCTAAGCTATTTCCTTTTCCCTTCAATTGGCTCTAAGCAATGTAAATAAGGCTAACTGAGGTGCTGATGCATAATCTTTGAAGTTAGGGGACAATCACTGTTTCCCTGTGATTCCCATCAAAACATGATTGAGCTGGGTGGGATGTAGAGCCACCCAGGGCTGTCAACTGGGCTCGAACCTCAAGATAAGAGGCTATGACTTCCCAGGGCAGAAAAGCTGGCACATCAGAGCTGAAGCACCACTCCTTAAACATTAAATGCTACCTCAGTTGTGTTATATTGATTGGTCTTTCAGCATGCCCCTCTCTCTGCATACTGCAGAGGTGCTTTCAGGCCTCCTACATAGCCCATCTCACAGTACACACATATTTCCTGCCATTCTCACAGTCACTTATCCTTAAGCCATTCCCTTCTTCACAAAATAATAAAATCCAGGTTAGGCCCTGGGTCAAGGTCTTTGTTCCAATGAACCTTCATTCTGGCCAGACTTAGGACCCCTTGACTCCCCCTAATTATAAACATGTCTTAGTGTCTTTATTCTCACCATAGGTTGCACTGGAAGTCATAGATTGGAGTTAACTCACTAGAATTCCAATAACTTTTCCATGGGATTACAAATATAAACTTCCTGGACTGCAATGAGGATGGGAAAGGGATCTCTATACTTTTAAGGAAAAGCTCCATGTATCCTCTTTCTCTTATATTCCCCTCTTACACACAGCATCTAGCAGTAT
The DNA here is from genome assembly GCA_004365215.1 of Cuniculus paca. Classification (NCBI taxonomy): domain Eukaryota; kingdom Metazoa; phylum Chordata; class Mammalia; order Rodentia; family Cuniculidae; genus Cuniculus; species Cuniculus paca. The sequence continues at coordinate 8,329 of RJWT010006265.1, forward strand.
ATCAGATATACAGCACTGTAGTAGTTCTTCTTTATCCACAGTTTCAGTTATTCATGGTCAGCCACAGTTGGAAAATATTAAATGAAAAATTTCCGAAATAAACAATGCAGGGCCAATTGTGGTGGTATAAACCTATAATCCTAGCACTTAGGAGGGTGAGGCAGGAGGATCTTGAGCTCAAGGGCAACCTAGGTTAGAGTGAGTTCCAGGACTGCATGCATTACAAGACTCTGTCTGAAAAAAAAAATCAAAACAATTCATAAGTTTTAAATTGTGTACCAATCTGAGTAGTGTGATAAAATCTCACACTCTTTAGCTTCATCTCATTCAGGATGTGAATCATCCCACCGTCCAGCATATCTATGCTGAATAAACTATCTGCTGCCCACCAGTGGGTCACTTAGGTATATCCGTTGTCAGATTTTCCTGGTACCGAAGCACTTGTCTTCCAGTAATCTTTATTTTTGTTAATTATGGACCTAAAGTGCAAGAGTAGTGATGCTGGCAATTCAGATATGCCAGTTATAAAGCACTTCCTTTAAATGAAAAGGTGAAAGTTCTGAATTTAAAAAATCATATGCTGAAGTTGCTAAGATCCACAGTAAGAAAAAATATCTATCTCTGAAATTGGAAAGAAGAAAAAAGAAATTCATGCTAGTTTTGCTATCACACTGGGAGCTGAAAAAGAAATAGCCACAGTACATGTTAAGTGCTTAGTCAGGATGGAAAAGGTGTTACTGTATAGTGTTCCATGTTGTCCTCAGTTTTGGACATCTACTGGTGTGGTGGTGGGGCATCTTAGAATGTATCTTCTGTGGATAATGGGGACTACTGTATTTATTCATTAAGCAAATATTTGATTGCTTACAGTGCACCAGGTTCTTATTCTAGACTCTAGATATATATTAGTAAACCAAATAAAACAAAATTTTTGTCTTGTGGAGCTTAGATTCTAGTACAGACAGGAAGTACAGTATTCAATTGTTACATTGAATGGAACAAAAAGACATTTTGATTGTTTTCCTAATTCACCAGTTAAGCTGAAGAATTCAGGCAAGTAACTTAGTGGATATTCATCCCTACTCTGCAATGTTTACCAAGTATATATGCATAAATATAATACACACATAGATGCACGCATCTATACATATATGAATCTTCATGTCTCTTAAGTTGATATGGCAAATATCAGTTGAAAAAAGCAGTTTAAATTTCCCAATATAAATAGTGCTTATGGTCCATTTCAAGAATGCACTGTCATCTAGTTATACTTTCATATATATATGTGTATGTGTGTTTTGATAACTGAATTTTTAATGGTTAAAAACAGTAAAAAGAACTTTTAAACAACAAAATTTATACCACTGAAGATTTGTCTTTTAATATGGCATAGTTAATCTTTAATCTTTATTTGTAGAAGGCACCTTATGTCAAGGTAAAGAAAACAAGCAACCAAAACTGAACCATGTTCCCCAACTTCCTTTTCATACAAGTATGTACATTTATTCATTTATAGATTTATTTTGGTACCAGGAATTGAACTCATGACCTCAAGCTTGCCAGGCAGGTGCTTGTGCCACTGAGCTATATCCCAGCCCATACATGTTAAGGCAGATACTTTCCTGTGCAAAATACTATGGATGAAAATCAACATATCACATGTTCACACAGTCACATGTTTTCAATACCATTTTCAGGATATTTGTTTATAATAAAGCATATTAAAACATATTTTTCCCCTAACAAAACATAAGATGAATAATTTTTAAAAATTAGAGATTTCATTACAGACCCATGTGGAAGATAAAGAAAACTCAGTCTTTTTTTCTTGTTTCTTCATTTAGAAATGTCCATATCAATTTGTTCACTATGTCAGGCTGGTCTTGCTGAAGCCAATGGCTGGCTCCTGACAAAATAGTCAATCTGAAATAGTTCTTAACGTATATCTTTGTGACTTCAGCCATCTCAACCTCCATGAATGCATCTTTTTCTCCCCACAGTAGTAATGTTGGAGTGGTTACCATGTGATGCTTGAGAGGCAGGCAGCTATAAAATAAAACATGTGATATTTGAGTTACATTGTGAAAGTTAAAATAACATTTTTCACAATGCTTCATTACACTATGCACTGTATATATTCCAAGGGAGCAATATGGCCTCCGAAGGGGTAAAAATTGGCTTGGGGTAGTGGGAATCTTAGTTTTTATAAAGTGTGAGAATACATATAATATATAAACAGATAGTAACATTTCATGGGGTAGAGTATGATTAGGGAAAAAGTGTCTATAAAGTCTCCTTAAGGAAGTGATAATGAAAAATGGTTGAGAAATACCACATCAGGCAGTCAAACCTGTACAACAAAACAAGCAAAAGGTTAAGACAGAGTCCAATAAAATTTCAAATTGAATGAGGCTAGCAAAAATTTTTCTTGTGTAATTTTTATTTTAAAGAGAATAAAACCAAGCAAAATGAAACAGAATAAAGCCAATCAAAACAAAACAGTGTGACACAGGACTTCAAAACAAGATAGTAGGAAATCAACAATGGTTGCCACAATGCCTCTTGTTGTCTTCAAAATAGCTGCCCATACCCTCAGACATAGTAAAAATCAAACAAAAACAGAACAGAATAGAACCAATAAAAACAAAACAACGAACGCAATAAAGGACTTCAAAACAAAATAATAGTAAATCCAAAATGGTTACCATAATATAGCTTGTTATTTTTGAAATAAGAGGCTACCAAAATTTACAGAGGACTACAATTCAATATGAAATTCATCACTATGAAGAATTTATAAAAATACTAGAATTTCTGAGTGGTTTGATATTTATACTTTGTTGCTGTTAAAATATAGTTTAAATATAGTCAAAAAACAAAATAAAATAAAATAAAAATTTTAAGAATATAGGTTTTAGTATGTTAAAGTGCATGACTTATTGGGAAATAAGATATATCTGATTTTAAATGGTTAATATAGTAACTATACAATTTGGAAAATCTAGAAAACTGTAACAAGTAGTTAACAACTATGTTTTCTATGTTGTTAATCATTTAGTCTATCAAAATATATTTTAACATACCTACTTCAAATTCTGTTTCTGAACTTAACAAGTTACTCTTCCAAACTGAGTGATTAGCTGATTTACAAATATTAAAACAGCATTTCCAGAGTATTATATACTCCATCATTACTTTTTCATGTGGAAATACTTTATTACTTTGATTAAAAGATAATGTAGAAATAATAACATCTATCTATCCACTACTCAGCCTCATAAAACACTGCAGATATAATTGCTTCTTTCTGCTTTCTTTTCCTCTATATAATTTCTTTTCTTCACTTTACTCTAAAGCAATGGTTTTCAAGGTGTTTCTCCAGCTAAAGCATCAGCGTCACCTGGGAACTTGTTAGAAATGCCAGTACCTGGGCCCCATCCCAGACCTCCAGAATCAAAAACTCTTGGGCTGGGGTCCAATCTGCCTTTCAGTAAGCCCTCCAGGTGATTCTTAGGATCACTCGTAGGAGTACTGACCAGGCTGGGCTTCAGTTCTGGCCAACCCCATGAATATTTTCTGCTTTTGGTTTTGTTGATTCTCTTTAGTGTATCATTGTTGTATTAATTTCTGCTTTCTCTCTAATTTATTTTCCTTTGAATTTATTTGTTTACATGTAATACTTTTTCTAACTTATTAGACTCTTAGCCAAGTAATTTTCAATTTTCTTTTCCATATATACATGTAGAGCTACACATTTTTTTCTAAGTATTGTTTTAACCATATTCCATATACTCTTGTTTTTCTAAGTTTTTACTAATTTCCATTATTATTTTTTGACCCATGAGTTATTTAGCAGTTATTATATAGAGACATATAGATGTCTCTATATTCTTTGTTCTTTTTTTTTCTTTCATCAGCTGTTACTGGCTTATTACTTCCAAAGCTTAAGTGGCTCGAATATAATATTGGGGTACTTTAGGCTTCAGAAGCAGGGTTCACAAAGCAGAGCCTCTTTTCTCTGTAACCTTCTCCTTTCTTCCTTTCACCTGTTCCTTCTCCTCCCTAAGGCAGGCCATAGAAACTAGAATTTCTTTTTCCTAAGATGGGTCATTGAAACAAAACATACAATCTTTCCCTGGCTCTCTGTTTTGGACCTGGCCATAAAGAAATTCTCTAGTATAAGGCCTTCCCATGAGCCAGGCTCCGCCATGGGGATCAGGAAGAGACTCAGCAAAAAGACAGACCATGCCTTCTCGTTAGCCAGCTGGTGCACAGGGTGGGAAGCTAGAAAAGCATCCCCTCTCCCCTCCTCTGTAAACAACTGGCTGATTTAGAGGACTCAGGGTGAAATGATAGCAACAGAGGTGAAAGGAATAGCATTATGCTTATATTGTTTGATTGACTTTGCAGGCTGGGGGCTGGTGGTCTGGGCATGTATTTGGAGGATAGCAGTGTGCATTATGGCAACTGTGGAGGATTTCCTTCTGTCTTATTTTTGAAATCCAATGTTTTGTTCCATTTTACTGTTTTGTTTTATTCCTGTATCTGGTAACCTGAGCAACTATTTTGAAGATAACAATATGCGGTATAACAACCATTGTTAAATTCCTACCATCTTGTTTTGAAAACCTATACAGCTATTGTTGGTATTTTTTGTTGTTGTTCTTGATGTTTAGGTTTGTTTGCTTCTTGATTTTTCTGTTTTATCTTTTTTCTCTTTAAAATAAAATAATAATAAAATAAAAAAGAAGTTCTCTAGTATAAGACCCAAAAGGAATCCTCCCCCTTGCCCTTGAAGAAGGAATGTTACACAGAGAGACTGGAAAGAATCAGGACAGACAGACCTTGCTGGATTCCCCCACTATTAGCATCAGATCAGATCCTTTTGTCCAATAACACATCAACACAGTTGTCCATGCTTCAGTGTTGCCTATGTAATAAAGTGTTCGTAAAAACCCAAAAGGACAGGATTCAGAGAGTTTTTGGACAGCTGAATGTACTGAGGCTTGTAGGATGGTGAACAAGAACTCGTCCATGTCCTGGGAGGTGGCACACCCCCCATTCCATAGGGACAATGGCTTCTGCATTCAGGACCCTTCCAGACTTCACCCTGTGTATCTCTTTCTCCGGCTGTTTATGTTTATTCTTTAATATATCCTGTATAATAAGCCAGTAAATGTATGCATAGCATTTCTCTGTTTTCTGTGAACAGTTCCAAACTCAGGAGGGGTTTATGAGAATCCCTTTTTCTGGTTGGTCAGAAGTTCCAACGCCCCACGATTGTGACTGGGTTTAAAGTGGGGTCAATTGTGAGGATTAAGCTCTCAACCTGTGTGATATGATACCCTCTCCAAGTAGATAGTGTTAGAACTGAATGAGAGGACACCCAGCTGGTGTCTCCTGCAGAATTATTTGTTTACTGGGGGTCACAGAGGCCATCTGTTTTGATTCATGTGAGAGCAAAGCTGTTTCTTTGTTCTAGACACACATTAATGTTTCCTAAAATTTCTGAACCTATGGAGTTTTCTAAAATTTTGTTGTTAATTTCTAACTGCATTGTGTTCAGAGAACATAATCTATATATTAATTTTTGATATTTGGTTAAGAGTTGTTTTGTATGGCAGTATGTAACCAGTCTTTGTAAATATTCTTCAGGCTTGAAAACTAATGTGTTTTCTATTTATTGGGTAGAGAATTGTTTATAAGATCAAAGATGTTAAAAGGACTGTGCAAATCTCTTATAATAATAAATTATTTTTCTGCTTAGTTGCTCAAATCTCACAAGAAGTGGGTTAAAATCTTCTATAGCATTTGTAGATTTGGCCATTTTTCTATAAGTCTGTCAATTTTTACTTTATTTTAATGTACTGTATAGATCTTATAGTTAGTCTGATTCCCAAGGCATTTTGGTTCCTTGATTCCAGATTTTGGAGTACTTAGATCAAGCTGTGATCCTGGGGAGACTCAGGGTGCTAAATAAGGGCCAATTTCATGCCTGAGTACAATGAAATATGTTTAATTTGTAGTGTTATTATATGACATCCAGCCATGTTTTTAATTAGGTACTTGGCTTGCTTATTGGGTATGAAGAACTGCCCCAAGGGCATCAGTTGAGTTTTCAGGTCTGATGTGACCTTCACCCAACTAGATTTAATCCACAACAGTCTAGTTTAACAGTGTCTTTTGTTTTTGTAATTTTGTGAGTTCTGCTGTTCACAGGCGCTGGCTCTCTCTCTCTCTCTCTCTCTCTCTCTTTCTCTCTCTCTCTCTCCTAATTAACAGGATGCTAGTGCTTCCTCTTGGGAATGCAAGTCTTTCTAATGAACAATTGTTAGTAAAAGAACTTCAGAAAGATGAGATTTCCCCTGTTGTAGCTGTGTAACGGCATACTGTTTTGTATCTCAACATTAGCTCTCATAAGGAAATAAAATGAAAAAAAAATTTTAAAAAACTATCATTGTTGTCTTCTGTCCAAAACTGAGACTTGCATGAAAATATATCATTCTCTCTATTTGCTCTTTACAAATTTATATGTATATATTTGTAACGTTTTTGTTGCTAATCTAAAAAGGAGGTTTGAATTTATTTCTTGGGTCCTCATTCATATCAAGACTCTTCTTGGATTACACATAACTTTTTTCTGTCTTCTCTTAGCCATTTTGTATTCTTCTGCTTTACTTGTGACTGCATAAACACCATAAAGCTGGAATTTTAAAAAATCAAATCTGGAATCTTTTAACTGGAAAGATTAAGGCATTGATAGTGCTTATATCCACTAATACATGAAATTGTTTTGTCATTTTATTTTGTGTTTTTTATTTTCTCTTCTTTGCTTCTTTTTTATACTTTTCTACCTTCCTTTGAATTTCTTATCCCCTTCTACTGGTTTTAAAATATTTAATGCATTCTATTTCTATTATTTTCTCAGAAAAATTCTTAGTGTAATACATCTATACATACATGTATATTCTTTGTGTAAATACATATATACACTTAAGATTTAAACCTACACTTGTAAATATATACATATTCTTAGCATTTATATATTATATACAATTTCTAATTCTATCTCCATGTCAAATACATCCTAAGTTTGCATTTTGTTCTCTAAGCTATGTTCTAGTTAATTTTTTGAGATACAACTTCCAATTAATAATACTCTTCATTTTGTATGGTATTTGATTGACTTCGGTGGTCATTCTTTTCATTTTCTAAAAGTTCTTCCAGGTTTTATAAAATAGTAGTCTGTCTCAATAATGCCTTATTCTTTTCTCCTATTTTATTCTTTGATGTATTTAGCAATGTAAGCATACTTTATAGTCTTTATTAGTTCTACTATTTGAAATTGATAGAAGTTCTGCTGCAATTGTATCCTGATTCTCATTAATGCTGGGTTGTTGGTTTTCATAATTTGCATCATAAACTCATCTTCAGAAGACTTTGAGAGAATATTGTGAGGGCTAAAGAAAAATTTCTGCCAGGCATTCCAGGGAGTGATAATAGCCTAAGACATATTTAGATACAATCTGTACCCTGAAAATTCCAGTAAGTAGCATAAACTTATTCAACTGACTTCTTAAATATTGCTTACATCTATCTACTTTTTTCATCTCTACTGTTGGACTACTGTAGTTCTTTCACATCCACTCTGAATCTCCTCCAATACATTGTCCATACTATGGTCTGAGTAAACTTACCCAAATATGTGCTCAGGAAGCAAGCACAACTTACCCAAATATGAGCTGGGTAAGTTTCTCTCTTCCTCTCCTTTGCTTGAAACTCTCATTCACTGGCTTCATAATCATGCTCTTATATTCTTAATACGGCTTGCTTGGTTCTTCATGGTCAGCAGCTAACTATCTTTAGGACCTATCTTCACCCCATGCTCTTCTTACCCTCACTTGGCATATTTCAGCCACACTGGCTCTAATTCTATTACTGGAAGCCGCAACACCCATCTTTCCACACAGTTTTGGCTCCTATTCCAGTTCTCCTACCCTTAATTTTAACAAATACCTAAATCCTTTACTTCCTTGTTCAAACATCACTTCCTCATCCTCAGTTCTCATCTCTCTTTTTTTTTTTTTTTGTCTTTTTTTGAGACAGGGTCTTGCTATGCAATTCAGGCTGACTTTGAATTCACTTTGTAGCCCAGGCTGGTCTCAAACTTGCAATGATCCTCCTGCCTCAGCCTCCTGAGTGCTGGGATTATTCTCATCTCTTTCTTTCAACATTTTTCTATTAGTTTATAATCACGAATTCAATATTGTAGTTAATTGTTATTGTGTGGCTTTCCTACAGTGCTACAAGCTTTTATGAGACCAGGAATTTTGTCTAGTTTTCCTTATCACTGTAGCTGGCATAGTAACAGCCTAGAACACAGAAAGTGCTTAATAGAATATTCTGGGTTTTTTGTTTGTTTTGTTTTGGACAGGGTCTTGTTATGTTGTTCAGGCTGGTTTTGAACTCACTATGCACCACCATTCCTGGTTCAAAAAATATTCTTGAATAAATCAATAATCATTAAAATATAAATCTATTCAAACTAATTCAAAGGGAGAGATTAAGTGAATAAAATTACAGATAAAACAAGTGACAGCTATGTGGAGGACCTACTGTATTATATTCTTCTCTTAAAGTTTTCATGTTTGAAACTTTCCATAAAAAGACTATACAACTACTAAAAATTCATAGTGCTGTATTTTACTACTTGGATAAGTAGTGAGTTTAACCTTAAAACATTGCTTCTTTAGAATCAAACTGAAATATTTTACTTAACCAAAAATAAATTATACTGACCTGAAAATATTTCGGTAATGGTTAATTGGACCACTTAATGCTCCAGGCTGAGAAAAGACATAAATATAAGCTTCCAGATCTTCTGTTGTTAATTGACATCCTTTTCTTCCAATGCCAGTGCTCTGACTGGTAAAGAGACGCTTCAAAATCTAATTTCAGTGAAAAGAGAATAGACTTTTAAATTATCCAATAATAGCTAAATCTTTAGTTTTAAAAGGGGATGGCGATCAGTTTGCAGTGACAATGCTTAATTTTTGCTCCAGCTAGGTTCAAGATTTCATTGTTTAAAAACACATTTTATGAATTTTTGTGTTCCTGATTGTTTTATATTCTTCCCTTTTAACCCCTTTTGTATAATGCACCCTTATGAACAGCTTCCTATATTCTTAGTGCCTTTTTGTATTCTATATGGTCCAGCTCATGTGCTACACCTACCAAAAACCCTTCCTCAATATTCCAGTTGTTGCTTACTGACAACCAATCTCCTCCTCCACAAAGTTGTTCAAACATTTTTGGCCACATTAGATCAGTAAATACATTTTACATCATGACCCAGCTCATGGTGGTTTCATAAATATATGAGATTTGGTGTTTGCTGTTTTTTTTTTGTTGTTGTTGTTGTTGTTTTTGTTTTTGTACCAGGAATAGAACTCAGGACCTTGGGCTTTCCAGGCAAGCATTATGCTGCTGAGCCATAACCCAGGCCCTGGTTTCATAAATATCTGCAATATATGAAATAAAAGTTTAAAGAAACAACTCTTGTTCTTATAAAGCACATTGATATTTTAACTAAATTCTGTTAAACTTAATTTTTAAAAATTCTACTTGTAAGCTAATAATGGTGCATAACAAGTATGCACTCATTTAACTGACAGTTTTTAATAATAGGAAAGAATGAAGTTTTTTCCTGCTATTCTTGGGTAAACTATATTTGAGAATAACCAAATAGAGGATGTGGAGAAATTCTTTACAAAAAAATTCCAATTAATAAAGGCAGAAAGAATGACAGAAGTAAAAGAATCCTAATTTTGCACACTTTAATTAAACAATAAACCTAGGTTATCATCATCATTGTACGCTAACACTCATTTGGTGAAAGAGGGTCAGGAAATTTTGAATCAACTGACAATTCATGGGCCCACTGATTAGTGCTGGCATCATAAAACCAGGAATGTCCTTGCTCAAGGTGATGCATTAGAAAATAGATAGCAATACCTAGTAAGTGTTCTTGTCAAAATAAAACTCAGTCTAATCAAGCCTCTAGATCAGTAGTACCTATGAAGTAGAAAAAAAATGTGGGTTGAGGAAAAAGTTAAATATTATAATGAATAAATTAGTCAAATCTAAAATGTGAATCTTTCTTCAGGAAAAATAACTCAATTTCTCAATAAGTAAATGGTATATTATTTAAAAGAAAAAAATCCAGAAAAGTGTTTGTAATAAATTTTAAAACCCATAATAGCCAGGTACTGTGGCATGTACCAGTAGTCCCAGCTACTCAAGTGGCTGAAGCAGGAGAATCACTTGAGCCCACAAGTTCAAGACCAGTCTGGGAACCATAGAGAGACTCTCTTAATTAAAAAAAAAAATCACAACAGCCAAATACAATATGTGGACCTTGTTGGTTCCTGATTTAAACAAATGAATAACAAGAGAGTTGAAAATCATTAAGAAAATTTGAACAGGTATTAAATGATTTAAAAGCTGTCTTTCATTTTGTTAGGTTTGATAGTGGAGTTGGGGTATATTAAAAATTGAAAAGCTGATAGCTGGAAGGTAGCTCAGTGGTAGAACATGTATTTAGCATATGTTAAGATTTATATGTTGAGTTCAATCTTCAACTTCAAAAAAAAAAATCCTGACCTGTCAGAGATATATACAGAATTATTTCCAATAAAATTATATTGTGGCTTTGAAAACTTTTTCAATATCTAACATCATTTTAAACATACAAGAAGTGTTCAATATACTTCCAGTATACTTGCATATCAATGCACATGGTACACCAACACCTGTATGTTTGCTTTGTCTAGAGGTTTTCTTTATTCCTAAGGGCTTTCACTTCTGTTGCTGTCAAACTTGCTTGTCTGATATTCATACTCCCTCATCTCTCCATGAGATGTTCTCTAAAAAGAAGTATGCCTGTGGAAGTATGGGCTCTCACAAAAAATTGGACAGGTGAGCACTCAAATATATGAATAGAGACTATAAAAGCAACTAAGTCTGTGGGTCAGTCTTTAAAACATTCATTAAGTTTTAACATTTTAATCTCACTTTACATTCATAATGTTTATCTTACCTTGAAATCATTTATTGAGAACATAAGTTCTGGAAACTGTGGTATTTGGAAGAAGTAGTAATAGCTGGATTTGAATAGCTGGGCAGGGTGTTGTAAAATATATTCTGAAATTAAGATGGTATGTTAGACTTTATTTCAGAGGTATAAGTTATTTACTATTGAAAGAATTTTTTAGGGCAATTTTACCTTTAAGACAATCACATAAAAGAATGTACATAAAAGAATCTATATATTACTCTTTAGAATGATATCTATAAGCTTTAATTTTATTATATATATTTCAGTATTTATAAAATTTATAGCACTTTAAAAAGAAAGTTCCACTTTATGAAGTCCCAACTCAGATGAAAAAGTTCAAACACTGCTTTTCCTCCAAAGTCATTATCAGCACCCTAACCCTTTCCTCAGGAATTCATGGTAATGAAATTTTTCCTCTTTAAAAAGATTTTTCTTTACAGAATGACTCAAACTGAACATCTTAATCATTTGCCCTCAAAAGGAATTGGAGCATTTCTGATAAATTCATTCATGTATCTAGAAAATTTATACATTCAATGAATATTTGTGTGCCTACTGTGTGCCAGAGAATTTAGCAATGAATGAGACAGAAGAGGTCCCTGTGAGCAGAGACCTTGCACAGTAAGTGACAAATACTTTAAAAAAATCACTTTAGAGAGCAATAGTGTCATTAAAAAAAAGGTAATCTTATTGAGAGATTGGTGGCAAGGCATGGAGGGACTATGGTAGATGTGACCAGAGAAGATCTTTCTGGGGATGTAATATGTGGGGGCTGAAGGGTTAAGAGGGAGCCAGCTGTGCCAAGATGTAGGAAGAGCATCCAGGAATAGCAAGTAGGTGTTGGGCTTAGTATTTGAGAAATGGAGAAAGAAGCCCAGAGTGACTGAAGGATGGTGAAGGAGGGGGAAGTGGTATGAGATAAATCAGAAGGGAAAACTGAAGCCTGATTTGGTAGGATTAGAATGGCAAGGGTTTTATTTCAGGTGGTTTGGGGAGACACCTAGGTCTTAAATGGGGAGTAGTGTTAGATAGTGTACACTATGCTTTTATTTTCCTTGCTATAGGTCATTTTTTCCTTATTTATCACTTCATGACTATTATAAATATAGTTAAAAGTTTTAGAAATAATTTTCCAATAAGTTCCACTATTATGCTAGACTCTTTGTAAAGTTATCACTAAACAAATTTATTCACTCCTTCATTAAAAGATATCAATACAATTAAAGAAAAAATATAAAAATGTTACATGGAATCCTCATGTTGATTTGATGGGCTTAAAAGTATTACTGATAAAATAATTACAGAAATAGTCCAAGTACCTTCTTGGTGAAATCAATAATTACAATTAATCTATATAGAACCACTACCAAAATAATAGTTACTCTAGGGTCCTGATCAGTTGAACAGCAAGTAGCATGACTTCCACTGCCTAATTCAATTGAAAAAAATATAATGAATCCTAGAATATTTGAGTACTAAGCTTAGTAACTCAACAGATAGGTCAATTGAACATTCTAAAATTCAAGCCTTACACATATAATATGCAGTATTTACATAGTCACAGTCCCTTTGTTTGTTTATTTACTTATTTATTTGAGGCAGGGTCTTGCTATGCATTTCAGGCTGGCCTTGAACTCATTTTGTAGCCTAGGCTGGCCTGGAACTTCCAGTAATTCTCCTGCCTCAGCCTTCTGAGTGCTAGGATTACAGGCATGCACCACCAAGCCCATCTCTCTCATTTGTTTAGTTTGGGGCAGAAATCGAAATATGTTACTCTGAATTTTTTGTTTCTATAAGGACTGCTGTGGGTCTTAACAGTACTTGTATCTCAGAAAACCTAACAAGGACTGAGTGTGATGGTGCACATCTGTCCAGGAGGCAGAAGCAGGAGAATTTCAAGTTCAAGGCCAATCTGAATAATTTAGCCAGACCCTGTCACAAAAACAAAGAGAACAATCTAAAAGGATAATTAAAGAAGAAAAAAATTATATTTTTCCAAAACAAATAAAAATGTGCCTAGCCCTTGTTCACCGGTCATTAGTCATCATAAAGTTTTAAGAGTTCCCTTTAAAGCAAAGGTTCTCAAAGTATCGTTCCTGTGGATGCCTGAGGATTCCCAAGATTCTTGGAAGGTGTCTAGATGGCTGAATCTTTTTCATAACAGTATGACATTACTTGCTGTTTTTCACTGTGTTGAAATTTTCCCTGATTATACAAAAGCAATAGCAGATAAAGCTACTGATGCCTTAGGACAATTCAAGAGGTTATAACTAAACAATACCTGTAGTCATTAAATTCTTCGTCACTGCACACTTGTAGTAAATTAGTCAATTAGTGTTCCAGTTTCACTTAACAATCTCCTTGATGAAACAGCAAAAATTATTAATTTTATCAAGTCTTAATCTTCAAGCATATATATTTTTAGTATTCCATGTAATTAAATAGAAAGTATACATAAAACAGTTTTGTTGCAGGAAAAGCATACCTGCAATTGTTTCAGTTATCGAATTGAAAAATATCATTTTTCATTTAAAATAATAGATTAATAAATTATCTTCAGTTGGATGGGTATTAGGAAATAATCTCTTGAAAATGTGCAAACTAAGCCTCTCACTTCAAGGAAAACAATGGTATTTTTGGCTTTAATAAAATAACTTTTTTTTTTTTTTTAAAAAGGGTCTTGCTATATGCTTCAGGCTGGCCTCGAACTCATTATGTAAGACTGGTAGTGATATAAAAGGAAAATTTATTTCTAGGTTGTCAGAATTCAGTACTTTCAAAGCAATGTCATTGTACTTTCCCCTTTATCTCTCTCCAAGATAATAGTGAAATGTTTTCCTAAAAGGATTAACATTATGCAAGCAAAGAGGAAGCTAAATTTTCTTAGGGTCTTCAGGAGATTTAAAAATTAAGGTATCTAACACTGTCATATGTTATCATGGTCTAGTCATTTTATTGTTAAAAGATTACGTTAGCCAAATTTTGCTTTTTTCAATTTAAAATGTCAATGCCAATGGTGACCAGTGGCAGAGATGACTTAATGAAAACTTAAACTCACCTGTAAATACATTTGGATGAGGGAAGTTAATAACAATAAGCTTCATCACCATTTCAGGATAACAGATGGCAATTAGCCAAGCGATCATGCCCCCCCAGTCATGGCCAATCAGAACACATTTGCTATACCCTGAAATTGAAAAAAAATGTTAATGTCATTGAAAAGAAATAGGTGAGTGATGCATCTTTACCTCACAAAAAAATAGCAACATTTCTGAAGCTACTCTTTCCACCACCCTACCCTATATACTTTTTACAGATAAACTGAGGCTAATGTTTCCAAAACCAGTCTGTACACCCGAATCATGTAGATCTCTTTTTAGAAAATTTAGGTGCCCAGGATCCACTCTAGACTTACAGATTCTGAATCTCATTCAAGAACCTACATTTAAAAATAAATCTGAAGTAGCTAGCACAGTTCTACTCTTATGGATCTGAGTTTAGAAACCATGGTAAAGAATGCACATAATTAGGTTTTAAATGTAATTATTTGAATTAATTTTTAAATGCTGAGAAATTACTAGCTATAGTAAAATTATAAATGCCACATTTATATCCAACCTGTATTCTTTTGTTACAGACAAGGTCTTTCTGTGGTCTGACTGGCCTTACATTCACTACATAGCCCAAGCTGGCCTTGAACTCATGATCCACTACCAAGTGCTGGGACCGTTAAGTGTAGGTTACTGCACTAGGCTTCAACTTGTAAATCTGTATTTCCAGGAAGTATGTATTTTTTACCTTGACAAATCCAATGTTACAACTAAACATGTCAAACTGAATTAGTGGAAAGTCTTAATTATAGTATCTTTAAGATACAGTCATGCACAGTGGAATGCCATTTCCATACATATATGATGGTGGTTCCATAAAATTATAATGGAGTTGAAGAATTCCTAGTGATGTAGCTGTCTGGGTAGCACAATGCATTACTCAGACATTTGTGGGAATGCTGGTGTAAAGAAACCTATTGCTCTTCCAGTCATAGAAAAGTAGAGCATGTTCAGTTGTCTATAGTATGTAATACTTGATAATGATAATAAATGACTGTTACTGGCTAATATACTTACTATACTATACTTTGATTGCTATTTTAGAGTGTATTCCTTCTAATTGTTAAAATAATTACTGTAAAACTATCTGTGTTATGCTTAAAGCACCTCATGCATCTTATGTTTTTCACACCTCTTTACTGCAAGAGGCCACATCAAGTAACTGACATAATTTAGGTTTGGGTAAATGCACTCCATAATAAGCACACAATGATAAAACAGCCTAGTCATGCATTTCTCAGAATATATCCCATCAACAAGTGACACATGACTGTAAGTTTCATTTCATGTAATCACTATGATAATTTGAGTTAGGTTAAATCTTTTTAACTTTTATTAATACATGTTTGCAGTACATAATGATTACATTCAATGTAAGGAATTGGTACATGCCTGTAATACATCTCAATTCTTTTTTCCCCTTCTGTCTACCCCATGTTATTTTGCCAGTATCAGATTCATTTATTTATCTTATAATACCTAATAAAGTTAATTATCACATATACAGATTAAAAATCAGACTAATAGGTGAAAAAGCATATAAAACACATAAGATGAATGTACTAAGTTAAGTTACACTTTTAGGTACATTGCCTATGCTAGATTCTGATAACATTTTTTCCCTCTCTAACAGAGATTCCTAAAAGATTTCCCTTGTACAGCTAGATAAAATTCATCTGTAATTTATTCCTGAAGTTCTTAAAATTACTTAATTCTTTCAAGTATTTATCACCATTACTATTCTAATACACTATCATAAAATTTGTTTATATTGCTGATTTGCCTAGAAAATTTCACGATGACAGATTTAGGCCAGGTCTGACTGAATTATCACAAAATCTGAATGCAGCACAACAGCGTGAAATCAACACCTGAATCTATTTTACTGTAATCAAATTCAATAAAGACACTGTATGCTGATGCCATCCATTTTTTTCTCTTCTAAAGGTATTCAATCTGATCTGTAACCTCAGTAGATTATTGCAGAAAAGCCCTTTGGTTTCATGGGGCTTTCCAATATGTTGTTTCCCTTAACCTACTGATGGTAGGTTCAGTTTTAGTTACTGAGAATGTAGTAAATTAAATTATTGTTTTAAAAAAATACTCATTCTCTCTTCTACTTGCCATAGAAGAAATATACTGTGTTGCACCTTTGACTTGGCCATGTGATTTGCTTTGGCTTCCTGGTGGAACCAAAGTTTTTATGACTTGACTGTGGGCAGTGCCATATGACTTGCTTTGGCCAATGAGCTGCTCACTGAAGCCTGAAATATGGAATGCAGCTGGGCTCAGCCTCTTGTTGCTTCTGCCATTGCCAAAAGAATTCGCCTCGACCCCGTTAGCAACTCATCTTCTTCTTGGGCTCCTGCTCAATTTAAGAGTAAGAAGCCAGCCCCAGGTAAACCTGAAGCCTGAGGCAAAGACCCAGAGAGATCTGGCTTACATTTGACCTGTGGATCCATGAACACAGAAAGAAATGATTATGGTTATATGTCACTTGAGTTTGGGGTATTTTCTGATACAATATAATTGTGGTATCAGCTGATTAGTGAAAAAAAGATAATGTAAACTACTTCTGGATCTTATAATGTTTTTAAATTAATATTTAAGTGTGGGCTCTGAAGAAATGCATTTTCTAAGTGTGAGAATCAAATTTTCAATAATTGGTTCTAAAAATAATAAATAGTATACATCATCTATTTTTTTTCCTAATCAGATGGCATTTCTTCTTTTAGACCCCCAAAGGAAGATAAGGAAGGTCTGTTTTTAAAAAAACAAATTTTGAAGGTCATTCTTGTCTGCATACTCTAGATGTATTATTTTAAATTCCCTGGACATACATTTTGGGCTGTGTCACCAAAATCATGGTGACAGGATGGACATAACAGCTTGGGTAGCTGGAAATTGCACCCTTCCAAGAAAAGAAGTCATCAATTCACAATTTGTTGAAGTTAGTCCCTTAAAAAGAATTTAATACTGTTAAAAAAAAAACTAACCTACCTAAAGAGTCTAAAATATCCTTTATGTCTGTAATGAGACAGTCCAATTTATAATTCTCTCGGTGACTGGGAGCATCTGTTTCTCCATAGCCTCTCAAATCCAGTGCAACAACTCTATATTCGCTTTTAAATTCCCTCAGTTGGTGACGCCAAGAATACCTGCAGGGAAAAAGAAACATTAGAAATACCCTATTGACTAACACAAAAAATAGTATTAGTAGGGTATGGTGATGAGTCCTTGTAGTCCCAGCTACTTGAGGCTGAGGC
The DNA here is from genome assembly GCA_004365215.1 of Cuniculus paca. Lineage (NCBI taxonomy): Eukaryota > Metazoa > Chordata > Mammalia > Rodentia > Cuniculidae > Cuniculus > Cuniculus paca. The sequence goes on from RJWT010006265.1 coordinate 25,821, forward strand.
AATATGATCACTTGAGCAAGAAGTTCAGATCAGCCTGGGCAACATAGTGAGACCTTGGCTCAAAATAACAAGAAATGAACACCAAAAACAGTATTAAAGTTTTCCTAAGTGGAAACCTATAAGAAATGCTTTATTTTGAAAAAGATTATATAGTTGCTTCTCAAGTCATATGAGATGGATGCACTGACAATCTTAACTAAAATTACTTTATCTTTTTATGAGCTTCAGCAGACAAATGTTTTTACCGAAACTAGTAAAAGTTGGATACAAACTATACATATTTACTAAATCAGTTTTCTAAGGTTTTCTTAAGTGATGCTTATGGCCATCAGGGAATCTGCACTAAAATCAGTCCATGATTTTACAGCCTGAATTTCTAGAGATAATAAATAATTATAAAGTTTTGAAATAATGTGAAATAATACAAGCTTGAGTGTTGCATAAAAACATTTGAATGCTCATTTCACCCAGGACTCTTGTGAAGTAATGTGAGCAAAATGTTTTTGTATAATCATTTGATTCTCTTACTAGAAAATTTATTAGATGAAAATGTATTTTCCTCTAAATTTTACTCATCTTACTTCACTATCGAAAAAGGACCAGCGTTCTCAGTAATTACTGCACAATAACTCATCTTTACATGAAAAAGTCTGAAGATTAAAACAACGTCACTGAAAGAATCCAATAACACAGCCAATTCAGATGAACTTCTACTTGCTATGCAAAATTCTCTGGAAAAAGATCCAAACCCTGGAAAAGATCCAAACCCATGATACAAGGAAGAGTGATACTTAGAACAGTTAACAATCAAAATGGCACCAGCACTGATGAATTAGATGAATTAGAATGAGCAGGGTGCTATAGCCAAGCCCTCCAGGCCTCTGCGGTGCCAGGCATTCCCTCTGTGTTTAATCATGAAACTGAAGAAATAATTGAAAATAGAGATTCAGGAGGATTTTCTTCCTGAAATAAGCAAAGTCATTTTGGATAACTAACAAAAAAAGTATATATATATACATATATATATATATATATATATATATAATATTTTCAAGGTGACTCACAAATATGCATTTTTAAAGAAGCATCCTCATGCACATCTGTTCATGGAAACACAGTGTAAAATTATCTGACACAGCCAAATAGGAGACTATTGTCCAAAAAATATCTCTTGAATGCAATAGACAAGCAAACAGAGATGTAAGATTATAAACCTGTAGTGAGAAGAAGACTGCAGTGCAAACTGACATAAAAGTCAAGTGTGGTGGTACATGCCTGTTATCCCAGCACTTTGGGAGCCTGAGATAGGAGCATTGCAAGTTCAAGCCCAACCTGAGCAATTTAGTAAGAATCTGCCTAAAAAAAAATAGGGAAAGAGCTGGGGATGTAGCTCAGGGTAAAGGCTCTGCATTCAATCCTCCGTACAGCTTCCCCTCCTCCACCAAGTGACATTAAGCAATAAGAACAATACAAGTTAATCATCTCGCATCAACAGATAGATTATCAAGAAGAGCTTCAGACACATATTTGGAATTATGAATGCACACAAAATCTCTGACCCATTGCTAGGATATGTATGACTTAAACATCTGCAAAAACTTTGCCAATTAAGGTGGATTTGAAAAATGTTCATGAATACTTTTTTGGCTAGATCATAGTAATCTTCCTAATCTTGGCTCTAGGTTGTAACAAACAAATGAAGCAGTTTGCTTCCTTATAGATTCTTATCAATTAACACATCTACTTTTGTTATTTTCTCACTAACGTTATCATTTTGACTTAGTTTTTTATGTCTCTGGAATTGAAGCCCAACTCTCTCCTCTGTATAATCTCTCAGACTCAGTCAATAAAGTTCTGCAGATTTAACATCTTAAATATTTATATAATCACTCCTCCTGTCTATCCTGTTATGATTACATTAATTCAGACTTCCAGTTTTGCATCATCCTATTGATTGGTCTGTGTCTATTTCATTCCTCTCAATTAACCAGAATGAGGCAGCAATAACACAAACTTTCTTATTTCCTTGCTGAAGATCTTGTGATTCTCTATCACTCATAATATAAATCCCATGTTCATTATCCCAACAAGCTAATTCTTTAAGATCTGACTACTGCCCAGTCTTTCAGCATGATCACTTTTCAGTCTGTAATTTGCTTTGTAATAAAAATAAATGACATCTATATCACTCTTACTATATGCCAGGCTCAACTCTAAGTGCTCTACATATGGCAATGTTGATCTTCTGAAGAGTTCTTTTCAGTATGCATTATTATTATTCCACTTTACAGACAAGTCAGGGTACAGCAAGGGTAATGGAAATGCTGAAGGTCAATGAGTTAGCAAATAGTAGAGCCAGGATTCAAAGCCAGGTAATCTGACCTCGGAGTCCACCTTATTCTGCCTCTGCAACTTTAGACTATTACAGTAAACATATATGGGTATCATGTTTTGTGCTTTTTATTATGCTTATATTGTTTAATTTTTCATGTCTATGTCTTGTAATCTGAGCAACTACTTTGAAGATCACAATATATTAACCATTGTTAATTTCTTATTATCTTGTTTTGAAATTCTGTATAATTGTTTTTATTGTTTTTTCTCTTTAAAATAAAAAGTTTACTGTTGTATCCAATTGAGATTTTTGTGATTAGTTGATATACAACTGATACAACTACCCTTGGCACTTACCGAAATAGCCGCTCATGCCACTGGGTATAACATAATCAAACAAAGCAAAAGAGAATAAAACTCAACCCAACAAAACAATAAACAATGTAGGACTTCAGAATGAGACTATAGGGAATCAACAATGGCTACCACCCTCAGAAGGAGACACCCCCTAGATGCCATGCTATCTTCTGAATAGGTGATCAGACCACTGGCCCTAGACCTGCAAGGTCAATGACACACCAAAGCACCACAGGCATCCAATTGCATTTCATCTTTAATAACTATCATCAGAGCCTATGTTTCTCTGGATCAGCTGGTTTCTTGGGGTGAGGGGGATTGGCACTTCTTGTTTGCCAGCCCACAAGCCAGAAGGAGCTGGGATCTAACTATCCCCCTGCCAACAGTGGCCCATGGGGAAAGGCTTGGTTCTGGATGTTCTGGTCTGGCAGTGGCCCATGCATGGTGCTGGTTCTGGCAGTGCAGGGCTAGTTCTCCCTCCCCAGATTCTGTGATGGTGCTGACTCATGGGGAAAGGCTTGGCTCTGGGTGTCCCGGTGCAGCAGCAGCTGGAGCATCTCATGTTTTGCTTTTATGGTTTTGTTCATATGGTGTCCTTTGACATACTATCTTCCCCATGATTCCCGTATTACCTCACAGTCCCTGAACCTCACTTCTCACTACACATTAGGCATATCCTTGTCCAGGAGTCACCCAGGCTGCCTTCTTTACAGGTTTGGGTGGCCACCTCCGTACTCTCAAGTGTACTGGGCACATGTTATCTAATGATCTATTCCTGTCTGTTTCTTCTACTCAATAGTGAGCTCCTTGAGTTGTGTGTAGAAGCTTAATAAAGGTTTGTTGAATAACTGAAACAACAAACTAATGAAACACTGATTTAAGTTGTGCCAGTTTTCCAATTAGACTTCTGCCCTAGTTCAAAACTTAACATATACTCCTGCTGAAGAATTCATAAA
>RJWT010006266.1:6954-29530 GCA_004365215.1 Cuniculus paca
CCCATGCATGCTATCAAACCATAATGTGATGAAATTGTAAATCAATGGAAAAAGAAACCACAAGAACTTCATAAACACATAAAATTTAAATAAGGTCCTCCTGAACAACTAATGGGTCACAGATTAAATTGAAGAAGAAATTAGCTTCTAAAATTAAATGATAATGTCAGTACAACCCGACAGAATTTATGGGACACAATGAAAGCAATCTTACAAGGGAAATTTATAGTAATTAATTCCCACATCACTAAAGCAGAGGGAGATCAAATAAACAACCTAATATTAAACCTCAAGCTTTTAGAAAAAGAAAAGCAAGTCATGTTGAAAATTCATATGTGGAAAGAAATTATAGAATTTTAATGATAAGAGCATATCAATACAAAGAATCAATGAATTGAAGAGTTGGTTCTGTGAAAAATTAAATAAAATTGAGAAACCCTTAGCCAATCTTACCTAAAACGAAAGAACAGACTCATTTAGGAATCAAAGGGGTGAAACTACAACAGATCATGCAGAAATCCAGAAAAACATCAATAGCTACTTAGAGAATCTGTACTCAGATAAGATGGAAAACACAGACTATGAATTGCCAAAGCTGAATCAAAAAGATATAAAAATTCTAAATAACCCCATATCAATGAAATTGAAAATGTAATTAAAACGTATCAACAAAGAAAAGCCTAGATCCTGATGAATTCACTGCCAAATTCTACAAGAAAGTTAGAGAAAAATCTTATTATTTAAATAAATTGAAAAATCTTGTTTCTTTAAAGAAATTGAAAGGGAAGCAATACTCCCAAATTCATTCTTGGAAGTAAGCATTACCCTGATTCCAAAACCAGAGAAGGACCCAACCAAAAGGAAAACTACAGGCCAATCTCCCCACTGAACATAGACACAAAAGACCTCAATAAGATACTGGCAAACAAAATGCAGCAAATCATCAAGAAAGTTTTACACCATGACCAAATAGGAGTCATCCTAGGAATGCAGGGATGGATCAACATGCAAATCAATAAATGTAATATATCATATGAACAGAACCAAGGAAAAACATTATGAGATCATCTCAATAGGTGCATAAAAAACATTTTACAAAGTTCAATACACATTCATGAAAAAAAAACCTACAGAAAATCGAAATATATACTTTTTATTTCAATCTGATGAAAGCCACCTATGTCAAACCAGCAGCCGACATCATCTGAAAGCTTTCAGTATGTAGTTTTTTAAATTAAGTTTATTGGTACATATTAGAAACACATAATGATTATATTTATTGTAGGGAATTTTCACCCATGCATGATATATTTTGATTCTTCCTTTTTTTCTGAGTCACCTTCCCTCTCTTTAACCCCTCTTCCCCTCCCTATTTACAAAGCTTTGTTTCCATTTTATTCTTTTTTATTCTTTTTGTCTTTTCACTTCCTTCCTTCCCTCATTTCTCATCCTAGTTCCTCTTTCCTTTTCAAAAGTTCCTTCATATTTCATAATATCTATGTTACATATTGGTCCCTATTTATTGTTTCAGTTTCTTACACCAGGGAAATGATCTGATGTTTACATATGTGAGTCCCATTTCTTTTACTTAAGAACATGGTCTCAAGCTGCATCCATTTACCTATAAATGTCTCAGGTTTATCCTTCTTATGGCTTAGTAGTACTCCATTATATTAAAAAACACATCTTTTTAATTTTTTTATTTTAAAGAGATTAAAAGAAAACAAAACAATAAAAACAATATAGAACTTCAAAACAAGATGATAGAAAATCAACAATGGTCACTGTATTGCAGAGTGTTGTCTTCGAAATAGTTGCTTGAATTTCAAGATACAGGCATGCAAAACAGATTAAACAATATAAGCACTCAGTTTCTTTCTATGAACTAATCAAATTACTAGTAAAATTATCTTAGTTATCTTGTGTATATGTATATATATATTTTTTTTTCCTTTCCGTCTTTTGTATTTTTCTACATCTGAATTGTTCTTTCTTTTTGAGCAGTTTCTTTCCCTAAGACAATATCTATTGTTTCTTTCAGCTTTTTACAAGGGAGACATATGATGTTTACACATGAGTCTAATTTATTTCATTTATGAGTATGGTTTCTGGTTGCATTCATTTACCTATAAAAGCATCAAATTTATCTGTCTTTATAGCTGAGTAGTATTTCATTGTATAAAAATATCACATCCTTTTTTAATCCATTCCTCATTTGATGGGCATTTAGGTTGTTCCAAAAATTTAGCTATTACAAATTATGCTGCTATTAACATGGGTGCACATATATCACTGTGGCATGGAGTGTTTAATTCTTCTGGGAAAATACCCAGGAGGGAATAACTGGGTCAAATTCCAGTTTTTGAGAAATCTCTATACTGATTTCCACAGTAGTAGCACCAGTCTACACTTCCACCAACAGTGAAGAAGTGTTCCTTTTTGCCCAAAGTCCCACCAGCATTTGTTATTCATTGATTTCCTGATGACAGTCATTCTCTCTGGAGTAAGGTGGAATCTCAGTGTTGTTTTAATTTGCATTTCTCAAATGATCAATGACATTGAACTTTTTGTTTATATATTCATTTGATATTTGTATTTCTTCATCTCCAAAGTGTATCTTAATCTCAGATGCCCATTTTTGGGTTGGGTCTTTGAATTTTGGAGGTCTGATTTTTTTTTAAATTCTTTATATGTTCTAGATATAAGACCCTTGTCTGAGGGATAGTTGGATAAGATTTTTTTCCCAACTTGTGGGTTTTCTTTTCACACTGTTAGTGATTTCTTTTGACATGCAAAATTTTTAATAAGATGAGATCTTAGTTGTTGATTCTTTGAAGTAATCCTTATGCAGTTTGAAAACCACATCTTTTTATCAATTCCTAGGTTGATGGGCATTTGTGTTGTTTCTAACGTTTGGATATTACAAACTGTGGTGCTATAAGCATGTTTGTGCATGTATATTACTGATTTTATGGAAATTTTAACCATCAGAAATCTGATAGGGTTAGTGTGCTTTATAGTTATTGTGAACATGTAATTTAGTTTGCAACTCTAGTAAGAAGTTGAAGAAAAAATTTCCTATAGGAGACTGAGACTTACATGAGTGATTTGATGTGTTGCCCAATAAAAATCAAAAAAGTTTATATGACTAAAGTAATACAATGTTCAAGAAATATTCGAAGTCTTATTTTCTTGTTGAATGTAATTTGAAAAAAACTAGTGTGTAAAATGTAATAATGTACAATGTGTTTTTTTTTTTTGCCATGTTCTTGCTGCTATGTGGTTCAAGTTGGCCTGGAATTCGTTACACAGCCAGGTTGGCCTCAAGCTTGCAACAGTCCTTCTGCCTCAGCCTTCTGAATCCTGGGATTACAGGGCACGCCACCATATCTGGAACATGATGTGATTTTTAATACACCTGTAAAATTGAAGAAAATTGTCTTGACTGTGACAATCTAAATCTTATCCATACTGCTTCCAAAATACCCCTTCACCATTATCATTCGTATCAATTTTATGATGTTACTAATTAATTTTTGAAATTTAAGTACTGGGTAATTAACATTCCTTTCATTTATGTGTTTTAAGAACTAGTATAAGATAGTCCTAGAAAGCTAAACACATTGAATATTTTTAATAGAACTGAATATTTTTGTGCTTGATCATGTTCATATACAAGATATAAGTAGTAAGATACATTTGCAGTGATACTCAAATTTGTGAATAACATGAAGAAGACTGGGCTACTTCAGCAATTTGTTTAATTAAAAAGGGATGCAGTAAAGAAGAAGAGATGTAGTAAAAGGTGTAAGTTGAAACTGGGTGTGGTGGCATAGGTCTATAATCCTAGCACTCTGGGAGCCTGGAACAAGAGGCTTGCAAATTGGATACTAGCTTGGGCATTTTGCTGATTTAGCAAGACTTTATTTCAAAATTAAATTAAATTAAATTAAAAATTAAATTAAGTTTGAAAAGGGCTAGGTGTGCAGCTCAGTGTAAAAATCCTGTGTTCAACACCTACTAAAAAGACAACAGATCTTTTTTGATTAAATAATGTAAATAAAATAATAATACGGGAACTCAAACGTATCATGAGTACTCCTAGCAAAGTGTGATCCAGTCTTGTAAAACATACTTAGGTTCAAATCAAGTATTGAAATAGTTCTTCAAAATGAACCATACCTGTTACTGAATAACTTTTGCTTATTGCATTTACATATATAATTTACTTTTAAGCTCAGTTTTATGATAAAATTTGAATTCATTGTACTTCTATAGTGAGGAAATTCAGACTCATTTAAAAATATAGTTTATCATGTGTAGGCAGGTTATAAAAAAAGGTCAAATATATGTCATCTGCAAAGATTTTTTAATATGTAAAATGATCCATTACAAAGTGAAAAAATTATTTTTCTTTAAAAATTAGAAAAATATTTCAAAATTCTATCCAATACAAAATATCTTTGAGTTAGAATTATGCTAACTATTTTATCCTACAATATATGAAAAATTTCATAGTGTTTAGACTCGATCAATTCTGTCTTTGCACACGCTTCAGTGGAACAAGGAATTTCCAAAAGTAACCATTCTTCCAGTATCTTTGAAAGGATTTGTAACCTAACAATGCTTAAGAAAGTAGTTTGCAAATAGAAAATATTACTCAGGATGATAGAAGAATAATGGTGAGTATGGAACATATTGTCTCCTATTGATACCAGTACAAATCACAGAAACTAAATATATCAGCTCTTGGTTAATATATCATCTTTCCTTTCTTCTTTATAATAGACTCCCTTTTTAAGAACAGTTCATAAAAAACTGAGTAGAAAGTAAAGGTTTTTCAAATATTCCCTTTCCCCGACATGTTCAAATATCCTATAATCCCTTAACAAACTGGTACACTTATTACAATCAATAAACATATACTGACCCATAATTATTCAAAGAGTACAGTGTACCATAGTTTGTTCTAGGTATTGTGCATTCTGTGTGTTCTACAATTGTATAATGAAATATTCCTACCACTACAGTTTATACAGAATAGTTTCCTTGTTTTACAACTCCTGTTCTTTTTATTCATTCCTAGTAACCACTAATTTCTATCATTTATCCATAGCTGTGACTTTTCTAGAATGCCAAACAGTTGAAAACACAGTATGTAGTCTTTTGTGGTTTTTGTGGTTTCATTAATTTAAGTTTCTCTCATATCTTTTCAGGTTCTATAACTCATTTCTTTTTAGTGCTGATTAATACTACATTGCCTAGACATACCTTAGTTTTGGACTCGTTCATCTCTGAAGTCATCCAAATTATGCCAATTATGAATAAAAATCACATATCACACGCAAAAACTTATACTTCTCAGGATGTTATTGTGTTATTTTAGTACATTAATACATTGGAAATGTATGTATGGGTGTGGAGGCATATATACAGGTGTAAAGGGTGAAGAGCAGAACACAGAGAAACTTGTAAAGACTGAAACTTTTTATACTATTTGATAGACATAAACCATTCTCCTAATATGCACAATAAATAAAGAATGATGTATTGGAAACATTATTTTGAAAGAGAATGTGGTATCTGTGGGAAAGTCATATATTTTTGTGCCACCAACTATTTTATTCATAGATGATTCTCATACTCACCAAACCTACAAAAAATAGAGTTTAATGACCCTAAAAAAGAGTTTAATGAAGCTATGGATGTTTGTAAATCACATAAAAATGAAATAAGCTTTGAATTTAAAATAAAAACACATTTTTTTCATACATGTTTAATTCTAAAGGTTCTTAAAGTTACGCAATGTGAATTCTTCATTTGGAAGCATACATCTCTTAGGTAATTTGATCTTTAAACAGACTGAAGCTTCTCTGAGTATTAGGAATTTTAATTTCATCTTTGTGATCCTTACATTGTTGACAGCATTCAGCAACCATGTTTTAAGAGTGTGATTTTACTGTGATCATATCAAATGTAATGAGTAACCAAGTTAAAATTCATGGGCATATATTTAATGTTTTCTCCTAAAATCCTACTATGAACAAGTCTACTCTAGGAAGTTCCTTAGAAATGTGAGGATTACAGCTATGTCAAAATTTCTATACCATGGTCAGCCTTATTAAATGTTCTTCTTTATAATTAACTAAAGTTCTCATAAGAGCATTCATCCTATTTTTTTTAAAAATAAGATTAAGAATACAGGTGAATGCTCCCTCCTCCTGGTGAATGCCAGCAAGTGTGTGAGAGGTTTGGTGTCCCCTCCTTCCATTCAGAGGACCCCAGGTGGTCCTGTGAGAACACTGGTAAACCCTCTCTCCATCCAGAGGATGCCAAGAAGGCCTCCAAGTCCCTCAGTGACCCAGTAGGGCCTCAGTAGGAACACATTCCATGGACAGGTGGGTCTGGTGGCCTGGAAAAGACGGAAGCAGCAATAACAATATGAGCCAAAAGTGGGTTCCCATCAGTGCTCCTAAGCTAATGAACACAGGATGAATCCAGGACTCACACAACTATCGCCACAGGAGGAATTCAGGTGACTGGCCCCTCCAATACACTGTGGAACCTGGCAACTGGGTGAACACCAGCATGCAGTAGGACCCTGACTAAGACACATATAATGGACAGGTAAGGGTAGTGAGGTTGAAAAGACTGAAATATAAACCAAGAAGTGAAAATGACAAGACAAAAAAGCAAAATTTAATCTCAGACCTCCAGCCCATACAGAACAAGTACATGAGACTGAGACATCAACATAGGAGAAATCGGGATACACACACCTGCAATTTCTGAAAAGATAGCAAGTGAAATAAAGAAACAATCCATGAGGCTACAGGGAAAATCAGTTCATAAACAATCTCTCAGGTAAAGAAAGAAATGCCAACCATAACAAAGGAATGGTTCAATATAGCTAGAGAAGGCATAGGTTAAAAAAATACAGGATAACAGGAAAATGATGGAAACCTTGAATGAAGAATAAAGAAAAGAAATAGAACACATAAAAGATATTCAAAGACACCACTGAATAATTAAAAATTCCATTGAAAACTGGCAAAACTGCTTGAATGAAACAGAAGATAGACTTTCAGACCTTGATGACAGGAGTGAAGCTAGCTATCATGAAAGGAAAGACTTCTTAAAATAACAAGGGACATAAAATAACAGTTCTACAGCTACAAGATGATGCAAAGAAAACAACATAAGATGCATGGGTGTCAATGGAAAAGCAGGAGTCAACACAAATGACATTAAAAAAAAAAACTATTTGCAGAATTAATAGCAGGACATTTCCCAAGCATGGGAAAAGAATCTGACATGAAAAGAAGTGAGACATGTAGAACTCCAATAAGCCATAACCAAAATAAATCTAAACCAGACATAATAACCAAGAACCCACAAATTCAGCACAAAACAGAATATTAAAAGCTGTTAGACAAAATAAACTGATCACATATAAGTGAAATCCTATTAGAATCATGACCAACTTTTCAACACAAACCCTTAAGTCAAGAAGAGCTTGGAGTGAAGTATATCAAACATTGAAAGAAACTTCCTACCCAGATTGATATAACCTGCAAAACTATCTTTCAAAACTAATAGAGAATAAAGATACTTCCATAATAAAGAGCAACTGAAGAAATTCATGTTCAGCAAACCAATCTAGAAAGAATACTGAAAGATATTCCAGATAAATATAAAAATGACCACAATTCCAAGAACAAGAGTGCAAAGAAACCACCAGTCATGGTAAGCAATTAAACAGAGGGGAAAAGCAGGAAACCAACAACAGGAAAACGACATGACAAAGGTAAGCCAATACATATCAGTTATAACCCTCAATGTAAATGACCTCAATTCATGGATCAAAAGAAACAGATTAGAAGAATGGATCAAGAAACAAGATCTGACAATATGCTGTATTCAAAATATGTTTAACTCAAAAAGAAACTAATAGACACAAAGTCAAATAATGAAAAACAATACTCCATACAGCAGGAATCCAGAAAAAAAAGGAGGGTAGCTATTCTGTTTGAAGGAAATACGAACTTCAAACCAAAAATGATCAAAAGAGATGAAGTCACCACCTACTTGTTAGGGTAAAAATTTAAGAGGAAGAGATAACAATCATATATATGTTAACAATCATATATATATCTCTCCAATATAGGAGTGCCCAACTAAATAAGATGAACATTCATAGACAAGAAAAATCAAATAATGGATGACATAATTACAATGGATGACCTTAATACTCCATTTTTACAAAGATAGATCAACTACACACAAAGTCAGCAAAACCATAACAGAACTGAATGAAACATGTAAACAAATGAACTTAGTAGACATTTGCAGAGTGTTCCACCCACCAACTTCAGAATACACATTCTTTTCACCTGTGCATGGAATGTTCTCTAAATTAGGCCATGAACTAGCCCATAGAACATGCTTAAGTAAATGCAAAGGAATTGAAATTATCCCATGCGTATTACCTGACCATAGTGCAGTGAAATTGAAAATTAATGGCAAAAGAAACTGAAAAAACTATAAAAACATGGAAATTAACATTCTCCTGAACAACCAACTTGTCATAGATATAATTAAAGAAGAAATTAAATGATTTAGACAGTCAAATGAAAATACAAATACAATATATTGGAACTAATAGGATGCAATGAAAGCAGTCCTAAGAGGGAAATTTATAGTAGTGAATTCTCATATCAGAAAAACAGAGCTAGTACAAATAAACAATGTAATGTTGCCAGAAAGATTCTAGAAAAAGAAGAGCGAGTCAAGCCCAAAGCCCGTTATAAAGATCAGAGCAGAAATTAAAGCAATTGAGACTAAGAAAACAATACAAAGAACTAATGAATCCAAGAGTTGATTCTTTCAAAGAATACATAAAATTGACAAACACCTAGCAAGCCATATCAAAAAAAGGAAAGAAAAAAATTTGAATTCATGCAATGAGGATTGAAAAGGGTGAAATCACTACAGATCCTACATAAATTCAGAAGATCATTAATACCTACCTTGAAAATCTTTACTCACAAAGGATTGAAAACACAGAAGAAATGAACAGATTACTGCAAACATATAAATCAGCAAAGTTCAATCAAAGAAGATATAAAAGTTTTGAATAACCCAGTATCAGTTAATGAAATTGAAAATGTGATTAAAAACTTACCAATAAAGTTCAGGTCTTGATCAATTCACTGTTGAATTCTACAAGAAATTCAAAGAAGATTTAATGCCAATTATCCTAAAGTTATTTAATGAAGTTGAAAGGGAAGCAATTTTTCCTAACTCTTTCCCAGAGGCAAGCATTACTCTGATACCAAAACCAGAGAAATATACAACCAAAAGAGAACTACAGGCCAGTCTCTGTAATGAACATAGATGCAAAATTTTTCAGTAAAATACTAGCAAACAGAATGCAGCAAATCATCAAGAAGATAATACATAATGACCAAATGGGTTTCACTCCAGGGATGTAGAGATGTTCCAACATATGCAAATCAATAAACAAAATGCACCATATCAACAGAGCCAATGACAAAAATCACATGATCATCTCAATAGATGCAGAAAAAGCTTTTGACAAAGTCCAACACTCACTTATGATAAAAGACCCAAGAGAAAATCAGAATAGATGGTCCCTACCTCAATGTGATAAAAGCCAGTTTTAACAAACCAACAGCCAACATCATACTAAATGGACAAAAACTGAAAGCTTTCACTCTAAAATCAGGAAATAGACAAGGACATACACTATCACAATACTATTTAATATAGTTTTGGAAATGATAGCTAGAGCAATTAGATAAGGGAGAGAAATAAAAGGTATAAGGATAGAAAGGGAAGAAATTAAATTATCATTGTTTGCAGATGACATGATACCTTACATAGAAGACACCAAAAGCCTATGAGGGTTAATAAGCAAATCCAGCAACATAGCTGAATACAAAGTCAGCATTCAAAAATCAGTACCATTCGTGTACATGAACAACAAACTAACTGGAACAGAAATTAGGAAAACAACACCTTTCACAATAGCATCCAAAAAAATGAAGTACTAAGGAGTCAATCTAACAAAGGATGTAAAGGATCTATATATTGAAAACAACAGTACTCTGAAAAAGAAGATTGAAGAGGTCATCAGAAAATGGAAGGACATTCCTTGTTCATGAATAGGAAGAACCAACATTGCAAAAATGACCAAACTCCCAAAGCTGTTATACAGATTTAATGTAATCACAATCAAAATACCATTAGCATACATCTCAGATCTATGGAAAACATTCCTAAATTTCATTTGGAAACAGAAGACACCAAGAATAGCCAAAGCATTCCTGAGCAACAAAGGCAAAGCAGGAGGCATCACAATCCCTCACTTGAAATTATACTACAAAAGTACTATTATAAAATCAGCATGGTACTGGCAAAAAAACATACCTGAGAATCAGTGGAACAGATTAGAAGATGTATACACAGCTACAAAGACACTCAGTTACCTTATCTTTGAAAAAAAGGGGCCAAACATGTTCATTGAAAGAAAGCATCTTGAATAAGTGGTGCTGGAAAAACTAACTTTACACATGTTGATGACAGAAACTAGACATATGTCTACCACCATGCACTAAACTAAAGTCAAAATGGATCAAAGATCTAAATATTGAAACAGAAACACTAAATCTACTGGAATATAAGATATGTAGACATCTTGAAGACATAGGATTAGGGAGAAAATTCATGAACAAAACCCAAACTGCACGGATAGAACTTCAAACAATCAACAACTGGGATTTCATCTCACTAAAATGTTTTTGCACATCAAAAGAAATCACCAACAGAGTAAATAGACAACCCATAGAGTGGGAAAAAAATTTAACCCACTGTCCCTCAGACAAAGGACTTATATCTAGAACATGTAAAGAAATGAATAAAACTAGGTCCCCCCATTTCAAAGACCCAATCCAAAAATAAGCATATGAGATAAGATGCACACACAATACTCAGATGAAGAAATACAAATGGCAAATGAATATATGAAAAAATGTTAAACATCATTGTGATTCCATCTCAGTCCAAAAAGAATGGCTATCATCAATAAATCACCCAATAACAAATGCTGGTGGGACTTCTGGCAAAAAGGAACACTTCACTGTTGGTGGGAGTGTAAACAGGTCTACCACTGTGGAAATAAGTGTAGAGATTACTCAAAAATCTAGGATTGCAGGTCACATTCCACCCAGCTATTCCCCCTCTGGGTGTTTGCCCAGAAGAATCAAAAACATCATACCACAGTTATATATGTGCACCCATGTTTATAGGAGCACAATTTGTAATAGCTAAATATTGGAAGCAACCCAAATACCTATCAACTATGGAATGAATACAAAAGATGTGATATTTTTATACAATGGAGTAATATGTAGGTATAAAGACAGATAAACCCAGGGCTTTTGTTATAAATGAATGCAATAAACCATACTTGAATGTGTAAACATTGTATTGTCTCCCTAGTGTAAAAAACTGAAAGAGTAAATAAGATTCAAAATGTATAATAGCTATTGAAACTGCTCAAAAGGAAAGAACCACTGTGTTGGGGGAAAGGAGAAAATAAAGAAGGTAATATATATGTATATATAATAAATAATATATCATATGTATATGATAAATAATTATGCCACTAATACCTATTTGTTCATAAAAAAGAATAGCTTGCACTTTCATTGTTTGATCATGTTTTTGTGCCCAAATCTTAAAATCTGAGCAACTACTTTGAAGATAACAATATGCAATATATTGACCATTGTTAATCTCCTATTATTTTGTTTTGAAATTCTATATCACTTTTATTCTTTTTTTAAAAACTTAAAAGTTCATAAAAAATAAAAAGGACTCAGAGGTTAGGAGTGAATTTCTAAAGTCAGTTGATCATGGCTACTGACTCAGAAGCATAGCTCCTGGGTTCCCTTCCTCTCCACACTTGCACTTCACAAAGTGTATGGTGGAGACACTAGGCAAGAAGTTCTCCCTGATGGATGCTCCACAGCTTCACATGCACACCTGCCAGATGTATGTGGATTGCCAGGGAAGGAGCATGGGGCAAGTTGCTCTCCTGCTGCTAAGGCCAAGAGCTGAGCACCAACTCCTGCAGCTACCTTCTCTTTGACTTGGTGTATTTAAAATATCACAAGGTCAGTTTTTAATGTCGTGCTGTCCAAGATTATAACCACTAAGCACACATGTCACCTGGGAGCTTAAGATGTGCTTGAAGGTAAAATACACCCAGATCAAACAAGCCCAGCACAAAGGAAAGAATGCAAATGATCATTATTTTTTCATATTCATTACATATATGTGTTATCATATTTTGCATTTGGTTGAATAAAATCTGTCTTTAAAATAAAAAAAAAGAAATAAAGATATTGGAGGCATTGGGTATTGGGCATATTAACCAGAGCTCCCACATCCTTTCCTCTCTTTCTCTCTCCTTCTTTCTTTCTCTTTCTTTCTTTCTTTCTTTCTTTCTTTCTTTCTTTCTTTCTTTCTTTCTTTCTTTCTTTCTTCTTTGTGTTTCTTCCTTTGTTTCTTTTTTGCAACCTTCAGGATTTAATTACAGACTGATATTAAAATACAATATTTTTAATTAAAAAGGCAAACTATTGAATTTGAGAAATTATTAATAGCTTAGCATAACTGGGCAGACCATGCAGGGCAAAGGAAGGTAAAAGTCAGATAGCAACTCCTGAGAATCAGCCATGCTAGGACTAGGAGGAGCCAATCAACAAGCCAACTAACCAGCCTCTCTGTAAGCTGTGCAGACCATGCAGTGACCATGAAGAGAAAAGTGCATGCCTCCTGTGAGCCTACTGGTGTGCAGGCTGAGAATCACCAAACCCCCTCACCCTGTAAGCCACCAACTGGTTTGGAGGTCAAGCTGAGTTGATAGCAATGGAGGTACAAAAATCAACTGAAGGCTTGTAGTATTTGGTTGGATTTGCAGACACATGGCTGGCAGTCTGGGTATCTATAGAAAGGATAATAGTATGCAATGTGGCAAATATGGGGGACTTTTCTATTTTGTTTTTGAAGTCTAATGTTGTTCTCACTGCTTTGCTTTGTTCTTATTAAATTTTTTATTTTCCTTTTCTCAATATTCTGTTTTGATTGGTTTTATTCTGTTTTGTTTTGGTCTGATTTTACTATCTGATGGAATGGACAACTACAGTGAAGGTAACAAGATATACTATGGTAGCCATTGTTGTTTTCCTATTATCCTGCTTTGATACTCTGTACAAATTTCACTGCTGTGTTTTGATTGAATTTATTCTGTTTTGTTTTGTTGGGTTTTATTATATTTAAAAGAAAAAAATAGCTTAGCATAACTGCAGAAAGGAAAAGTAATTAATGATCCATTGCTATTTCCTCTCCCCTTAGATATATAAATATAAGATGGTACACAGTGCTTCAGGAGATTGTAATATATAAACAAAAGCAGAATACCTATGTGTGTTTGTGTTTGTGCCCTGAGGTGTGTTCTATACAATGTGGCAGAGGAAAAGACACGCTAACAATTATATGCAAGGATCTCAAATGTAAAAATTAATGGCAAGAACTAATAGAATGTCAAATTGCTATCTTGGATAATTGCTGGGGAGTTCTTGCAACACCAACAGGTCAGTGTGTGCTCTGATTGACTCTAGAGACAGAAGACTGCTAACTCTGCAGGGTTGAAATGTCTCGAGGATGTTTTGCAGTTGAGGCAAAGATGGGCCTTCCTGGGAAAACAAGGAAGCTCCACAGTGGACAATCATATAAAAGTTAATTATTCAGCAAAACTGTCACCATGCCTTATTTGCCTGCCTTGTGCAATCCAAGGTCTGGAGTTCACTCCCAGTGTCCTGTGCAAGTCTGTGACAGAAGACTGAAGGGTCTACACTGGAAGGCTGAAGATTCTATGTCAGAAGGCTAAAGGATCCAGGGCAGGAGTCAAAGAGTGTACACTGGAAGCCTAGGGTGTAGAATTGCTAAGCCAATTTAGTTAAGCTTCTAAATGTCTAAAGTGGACACAGTCAATCAACCACTACAATCCACCCCTTGTCAACTTGGCAACCAGACACATTTCTTTAAAGCAGTCTCCAGATACAAAGACAGGCCTATAATTGAACATAACATGTTATAACTATCCTGCATACAAGTGGAAATGCACTAATTCCCTTACCAGAATAGAATGTAAGTTTTCTTTGGTTGATGCTTACTCTTATCAGTTCATAACTTTAACATTATAACATACGTTTAACAATCTCCAATAACCAGCATTAAGTCTATCAACATTATATTACATTATATCATATTTGGGGAGAAATAGTAATTACAATCCTCTTTTCTGTAGCTGATCATGGGGTTGTAGCTGATATTAAAGCTTCCTTCTTCTGCTACCCATTCTGTATTCCCTTGGGCTTCAGCAAGCACCTCAGCAGGTGTTGGTTTCTTTCCCTGGTGAAGTGACAATACCTTCATTCATGAAGGTCTGGACCACTTGTCACTCTGTCTGGATTAGATTGTTGTAATTTCCCATTGACTTTAATAACAGGGCATGGTAATACTAAAAGGCACCCTAAGAGATTTCTTGCATTCCATGTATATTCTTCCTTTCCTCCATTATGGAGCAGTAGTCCAATTCCCCCTTGATCATCTGGGTTGATCATCAGGGACAACAATGTGACTCCCTTTTTAGCTTGTTTCTTCAGAGGCAGGAGGAGACCAAAATGACAGGGGGAAAGGCTTAGCTTCCAGTTCAGTGGTACCATTGTTGTGCTTCCTGGTACAAGGCTTCCTCCCTCTGGAACTAAGACTTCTAAGCCAGCAGAACATAATGCCATGGGGACAGGAAGCACAATTTTTCTAGTAGATCACTAGTAGTAATGGTGAGTGGTATCATTCCTACTTCCACCCCTTGATTCTTGGACCCATGAATCCTGACTCTGGGAGACACAGTGCCATATAGTGGATGGTGATTCAAAGCATACACAGTCTTTTGAAGTATCTTACCCCAGCCCTGCAAGCTATTGTCATTTAGCTAGTGTTGTAACTGTGTCTTCAAAAGACTATTCCACCTTTCTATCAATCCAGCTGCTTCTGGATGGTGAGGAACATGGTAGGACCAGCGAATTCCATGAGCCTGAGCCCATTGCCTCACTTCTTTGGCTGTAAAATGTGCTTCTTGGTCAGAGACAATGATATGTGGAATTCCATGATGGTGAATAAGGCATTCTGTGAGTTCATGGAATGTAGTTTTGGCAGAAGCATTACACGCAGTGAAGTCAAATCCCATATCCAGAATACATGTCTATGCCAGTGAGGAAAAAGCACAGTCCCTTCCATGATGAAAGTTATCCAATATAATCAACCTGCACCAGGTTGCAGGTTGGTCAGCCCAGGGAATGTTGCCATATCATGGACTCAGTGTTGGCCTCTGCTGCTGGCATATTTGGCATTTGGCAGTGGCTGTAGCCAGATCACCCTTGGTGAGTGGGAGTCCATGTTGCTGAGCCTTCAGCATGCAGACACCTTCTGCACACTTCCTTATTCAATTCTTTGGCTGACCATCATAAGCCGATCTTGCAATTTCTTATACATTTGTATATCTCGTGTTATATCTGTTTCTTTAGTAAAACCCTGACTAATACACTACCTAAAACAAACATCTGGGCTCAGCAAAATATTATGTCTTTGCATCTCATCAGTAAATTTGGGGATTTGAGTCAGTTTGAGGTTTCACTCCATTCCAATAAATTTCCCTGCCCCTATCCAAAGATATTTTCTGATTCACATTTTCATTCATCTTTCTAGCAGGGTTTGCTGACCTGAACACAGCAACATGCATCTTGTATAACCAAAAATATTTACTAGTTGAGAGGTACAGGGCTACATACCTTTAAAAATAAAAAAGTTTACGCTTCAAAAATAAGAAACAGTTGCATGTTTAAGATATTTCTTTATAGAAAATTCCAACATCTATAACATTTCCCTTACCTTCTCATTATAGATGGTAAAGTGAAAGAAATTTTATGTTCAGGTTATAACAATATTTGAAATACATGTAAAATTCAGTTTTTTGAATAATTTTAACAAAAGAACACTTGATATGCAATGTGCTTTAGTTTATATTAGTTATTTGAAAATTTGAGAAAGATTATGTACACTGCATGAAAGGCATAAACAAAATTTTTATCTTAAATAATGTAAAATAATGGGTGCCAAAAATAGTCTACTTACATATATATTTGTACTCAACACACTTTTCTTATACATAACTGCCATTTAAAAACAAATGCTATATCCTATCTTATTATTAGAAAAAGAAACTTTATTTCTCATTAAAACACTAAAGGAATAATTTACATTAAGTGTTATAGTGCATGATTTTGAAGGACCTCCTAAACATTGGTGATAAGCTTTGATGGATACCTAAATAAATGGTTCAATGTTACAGATTAGTTTTGCAAAACTTGGAAAAGTAAGGCTCACTTGGTATGAAATTATATAGTATAAGACATGCTTTAAATATACTAGTTTTTGTACTGATCACAATTCAAGAACTTTATATTGTTGTTTGTGTTGTTTAATAGGTTCTAATGATTTACCAATTTGGACATAGACCATTAACCATTAACATTCCTGGGGACTTGCACTTCTGTCCATATGGAGAAATTTGTATTAATGGCTCTTTTGCTTGGGATGGTAGGCAACTCAGTCCTGAGATTTCTGAGAAACAGGACAGAAACAACCTGAGCCTTACCAGACTCTGTGCTTCAAGTCCATGACATTTTTGCAACTCTTTTTAGTGTGCAGAAGTCAAGAGATCATAGTCAACTCACTAAGCTGAAGAGGTAAGTATTGAAGTTTGTGGGGCTGAGATATAAAATTTAAGTATCCACAATTTTGAGAGGAAGAACATATGCAATGAATGTGCTTCAAATAACTTTTGAATCTTTTCCTGAATATTCATGTGCATATTCTAAGAGTAAAGCTGAGCATCTAACTACCAGGTTAATGTAACTACTTAGTCAATCAGAATGGAAATATTTTTATGGATAGCATATAAGGAAAGCAAGAAAAACCAACAAAGGTGGTGCAAAAGAGAAAAGGTAAAGACTAAGCTGTATAATGATCAAACTATTTGGAAATCAACTGGGTTCCTTAGAGCACTGATTCCCTTACTATACTTCAGTAATTACTCTGGGCATCTGACCGTGGACCTGCACATCCCAATTTTAGTTGTTAATAAAGTCAGGTTAGTGAAAAAACTTCCAGTATCAACATCAGATCAAATACCAAGCAACCATGCCCCTGATGTTTTCTGTTAGTAATTTTCTGCCCACTGACCTCCTCCTACTCTCTCCCTGCTCCTTGGCTGTTAGTCCCCACTTACATATGTTGCATTCATGAATACA
The DNA here is from genome assembly GCA_004365215.1 of Cuniculus paca. Classification (NCBI taxonomy): domain Eukaryota; kingdom Metazoa; phylum Chordata; class Mammalia; order Rodentia; family Cuniculidae; genus Cuniculus; species Cuniculus paca. The sequence goes on from RJWT010006266.1 coordinate 24,417, forward strand.
GTCAATTTCATATCCATGTCTCTTTTCACTGATGCAATAATTTCTGAAACTTTTTCTAGTACTTTAACTATTATCTAGCTCAGGCTTATTTTAATGGCACAAAACTCAACACATTTTAAAAGAGGATATAAAATTCAAACACTTAATAAATTAATATTCAAAGTATCCAGCTATAATAGTTGTCTACTAGAGAGAAAGTAAGTCCCATATTTATGAATATTCAATCATTAGAAACAGATCTGGGACAATACATTTTGAAAATTTTTCATATTTAGTAAAATCTATAAACTCACAGCTTCTGGAGACTCCACATATCCAAAGCAAGATGAGTAAATAAAATCATATTAAAGCAAACCATCATAAAGAAATTGCACAGCAGTAGTGATAAAGAAAAATTATTAAAAGCAATGAGATGGATAGAAAAAGGATTACATATAAGAGAAAATGAGCAATCATTTTCAAGAAAAATGAAAACCACATAAAAATTGAGTGCCATATTTACTGTGATTTAAGGAGAAAGAAAGAGAGGAACTACTTAATCTGTAGGAAAAAATCTTTTAAAAATGAAGATGGAATAGTCACTTTCCCACAAAAATATTCAGTAACACATATGACCAATAAGATAAAGTTAAAATATAATTTGTGGGTTGAATAAAAATTATACCAGACATAAACATAGATCGAGCTCTGCTTTCTGGCTTCAAAGACCAGACCCTGAGAGCAACGCTGCGAGCCACCCCAGCTGGGTAGAGCGCCTTGTTTTAGGATTTCTACTGGCTGCAGGCTGCGCAGGAATCACCTGGGGACACCCTCCAGCCATGCAATGTATCCTTGATGGGCCAAGGGCAATGATACAGATATGTAATTCCAGCTTTCTAGAGGTTGATGCAACAGGATAAAAATTGGGTGGCCAGCATTAGCCACATAGTGACTCTTTCTCAAAAATTACATTATCATTGGTCTTTGCAAATATTTCTCATTTTCATTGTGAAGTTTTGTGTTTTACCTGCCTTGTTGTTACTACCTCTCATGTTATCTTTTTCAAAGTATTGATTTCGAGAGGGAAGGCAGAGGCAGGCTCTGCTCAGAGTGCATTCCAACAGACAAAGGGAAACACTGCTTGCTGGTAAGGATCTCAGAGGGAAGGCAGAGGCAGGCTCTGCTCAGAGGGCATTCCAATCAAGCGAGAGGCTGCTCACCCCACCATTCACCCAGGGCAGCCCAGCGGCCTCTGCTCTGGGCCTGGCTTGAGTTGAGGGCGCAACTGGCGAGTTCCACCTGGCCATGCAGCTTGGGACTTCGCTGGGAGACCGGTGGGAGTTTGTGTCCATCCCCCATTGCCCACGGATGTTTGGAGCATCCCTGGGGTCTTGCCTGCACCCCGCCCGCTCTCCAGGAGCAGCTGCTCTGGGCCCAGCTTGAGTTGGAGGCAAGCACAGCGGACTCCACCTAGCGGTGCACCTTGGGATCAGGCAACCAGACCCATAGAAATCTGCACCCATCCCCCTTTGACCACGAATGTTTGGGGTGTCCCTGGGGTCCTGCCTGTGCTCTGCCCATTCACCTGGATCTGCCCAGTGGCAGCTGCTCTGGGCCCAACTTGGGTGGGGGCATGGCCAGCGAATTCTACCTAGCCTTTCAACTTGAGACTTCCCCAGGAGACCAGTGGGGGTTTGTGTCCATCCCCCATTGTCCCAGGACATTGGGGGCAACACTGGGGTCCTTTCAGGGCCCCAGACATTCATCTGGAGCAGCCTGACAGCTGCTTCTCTGGGCCTGACTTGAGTTGGGAGCATGCACAGCAAATTCCACCTGGATGTGCAGCTAGGAACCTTGCCAACAGACTGGTAGGAGTTTGTGCCCCACCCCCATTGGCCTGGGAAGTTTGGAGCTTTCCTGGCATCCTTCCTGGGCTCCACCCAGACACCACCCAGAAACAGAACAGCCACAGTGGTAGCCTTGGCTGGAGCTGAAGGTGTGCATTGTGAGTTTCGCCTAGCCTTGGCACCTCAACTGTGCACGCTGGATTCACCTCCCACAGTGGAATACAGGAAAATGACAAAACGAAAGAGCAAAAAGAAATCTTGCACCTCCAGTCCTTCCCAAACAAGCCAAAGAGACACAGACATAGAAGAAAATATCAGCCACACACCTGAAACTTCTGAAATCATAGCAACTGAAGTAAAGAAACAATTCTATGAAACTTTAAAGGAACTGAGGTTAGAAATGATTTCCCAGGTAAAATAAGAGATGATAAATGTAATGAAAGAAATGCTAAGCACATCTAAGGAAGATATAGTTGGAAAAATAGAGGAACACTGCGAAAGGATGGAAAGTTTGAATGAAGAATACAAGAAAGTATTAGAATGTATGAAATAGATCCAAGGAGATATCCAGGAAATCAAGAATGCCATCGAAAGCTGGCAAAGCCATCTCAATGAATGTGAAAATAGAATTTCAGACCTCAAAGACATGATTGCAGCTAGTAAGGAAGAAAGGAAACATCTTTTCAAAATAACAAGGAATCAGGAAATAGCAATTCAGCAGTTGCAAGATGACGCAAAGAAAAAGAATATAAGACTAATAGGTTTAAAGGAAAAAGAAGGAGAAAACACAAATGATATAAAATCACTATTTAAAGAAGTCATAGCTCAAAATTTCCCAAACATGGGAAAGAAAACCGACATACAGATAGGTGAAGCATATAGAATTCCAAATAGCCATAACCAAAATAAATCAACACCCAGACATATAATTATCAGCATTCCAGAAATTCAACATAAGAACAGAATATCAAAAGCTGTTAGAGATAAGAAGCAAATCACCTATAAGGGAAAGCCCATCAGAATCACAGCAGACTTCTCAACACAATGAAGTCAAGAAGAGCATGGAATGAAGTATTTCAAGTCCTAAAGGAAAACAACTTCTAACCCAGACTGATGTACCCTGCAAAACTATCCTTCAAAATCATTGGAGAAATAAGATACTTCGATGACAAAGAGCAGTTGAAGAACTTCATGACCACCAAACCAACACTGCAAAGAATACTGAAAGATACTCTAGATATACATGAAAATAGCTATGACATCAAAAACATTAACAGAAGAAGAACACCAAGCAGGACAAACAATTAAGCAGAGGGAAAAGGTAAAGAAACCACTGCAGAATGATATCATGACTAAAACAAGCCAGTATATATCAGTTATAATAATTAATGTAAATGGCCTCAGTTCACCAATCAAAAGGAACAGACTGGCAGAATAAATCAAGAAACAACGTCCAACCATACACTGTCTACAAGAAACCCATCTAACCCAAAAGGAAATTCATAGACTGAAAGTCAAAGGATGCAAAACAATACTCCATGCAACAGGAAGCCAGAAAAAAGCAGGGGTAGCTATTCTGTACACAGAAGATGTGAAATTCAAGCAAATAATGGTCAAAGGAGATAAAGAAGGTCACTACATACAGGTTAGGGGAAAATTCAAAGAGGAAGAAATAACAATCTTAAATATATATGCACCAAATATGGGAGCACCCAACTATATAAAACAAATATTAATAGAAATGAAAAATCAAATAAGCAATAACAGGAGACCTTAACACACCCTTGACTCAAAGAGACATATCAACTAGACAGAAAATCAGCAAAGAAATAACAGAACTCAATCAAACTTGTGAACAAATGGACCTGGTAAGCGTCTACATAGTTTTCCACCCAACAACATCAGAGTATACATTCTTCTCAGCTTCACATGGTACGTTCTCTAGAATAGACCATATATTGGCCCATAGAACATGCTTAAAGAAATGCAAAGGAATTGAAATTATCCCATGCATACTATCTGATCACAGTGCCATCGAACTGGAAATTAATGACAAAAGAAATTGCAAAAACTTCATAAACACATGGAAATTAAATAGCACACTCCTGAACAATCAGTGGGTCACAGAGGAAATTAAAGAAGAAAACTAAACAATATCTACAAGCAAATGAAAATACAAATACAACCTACTGGAATGCATTTCATGGGATGCAATGAAAGCAGTCCTTAGAGGGAAATTTATTGTGGTGAATTCCCACATCTGGAAAATGGAACAAACACAAATAAACAATCTGATGTTACACTTGAAGCATCTAGAAAAAGAAGAATAAGCCCAACCCAAAGCCAAAAGAAGGGAGGAAATTGTAAAGGTTGGAGTAGAAATTAATGCAATTGAGACTAAGAAAACAATACAAAGATTCAACAAATCAAAGAGCTGGTTCTTTGAAAGAATAAATAAAATTGTTAAGCTGCTAGCCAACCTTATTTAAAAAAGGAAAGAGAAAACTCAAATCCATGCAATAAGGAATGAAAAGGGTGAAATCACTACAGAACCTGTGGAAATACAAAAGATCATCAATTCCTATTTGAAAATCTTTACTCTCATTGGTTCAATAACACCGAAGAAATGGACAGATTTCTAGAAACATATCAATTACCAAAACTGGACCAGGAAGATGTAAAACTACTGAATAATCCAATTTCAGCTAACGAAATCAAAAATGTAATTAGAACCTTACTAACCAAGAAAAGCCCAGGTCCTGATGGATTCACAGCTGAGTTCTACAAGAAATTCAAGGAAGACTTAATGCCAACACTCCTCAAACTCTTCAATGAAATTGAAAGAGAAGGAAGTTTCCCTAAATCATTCCTGGAAGCAAGTATTACCCTAATACCAAAACCAGAGAAAGACCCAACCAAGAAAGAGAACTACAGGGCAATATCTCAACATACGCAAATCAATAAATGAAATACACCATATTAATAGAGCCAAAGATAAAAACTGCATGGTCATTTCAATAGATGCAGAAAAAGCTTTTGATAAAGTCCAACACTCTTTCATGATAAGAACCCTACAGAAAATTGGAATAGATGGCCTTTACCTCAATCTGATAAAAGCCATCTATGACAAACCAACAGCCAGTATCACATTAAATGTTCAAAAACTGAAAGCTTTCACTCTAAAATCGGGAACAAGACAAGGATGTCCACTTTCACCGCTCCTATTCAATATAGTGCTGGAAACATTAGCCAGAGCAATTAGACAAGAGACAGAAATAAAAGGAATAA